>BQNB010159879.1:0-14865 GCA_026074375.1 Tanacetum coccineum | reverse complement strand
ACAGATTCAAAGTTGAGGCAATACGATTTGTGAATTAAAGGAGAAAATCTCTCGCTTAACAAAGAAAAATAGTGATGCATATCCCATTTTTAACCTTAAGGCCTTAGTTTCTCAGAACAAAGATTTAAGTATAGAGCTCCATATCATTCACGAGCCTAATGAACCTGGAATTCCCTTTACAGGAGTAAAAGGTGCCTCAGCAGCTAGCAGGTCAAAGCCTAGGAGCAATACAATGAAAGATAGGACCTTGCTAGCTAGAAGTGCCTTGAAACAAGTAGAAGCCCATTCTAGGATGAATAAGTCAAATGAGAACCAAGAGAATCGTGTTGATTCTAGTATTAGCTTTAAGCGTACTGTGATTAATTCGAATTCTAATTCACTTTGCAAGACTTATAATGAATGCCTTATTTCCTCTAATCATGTTAAGTTTGTTGAACGTTTCTTGAAGTCTTACAACAAAACCCCAGTCAAACAAATTTGGAGAGTAAAATAGGTTAAACAAACATGGAAACCAACAGGCAAAATATTTACCATAATAGGTTATCATTGGAAGCCCACTGGTAGAATATTCCCTTTAGGTAATCAGTGCCCTTTAACTAGGATTACTAAACCTAAAACATTGTCTGTCAAAAAATGGAAGCCCACTGGTAGACTAATCCCTTTAGATGGACAGTGTCCTTTAGTTAGGCCTCCTGCCCCTACTAATAGTCCTAATCCTGTGGCATCTAACCTTGTTTACTCTAACCAAACGGACCTCAACTGCAATTGGGGATCCAGTATATCTAACTCTCCATTCTCGCCTTTGTTCAAATGCTGGTTGTACAGATCGTTCTCTGGTATTTGGACTCAGGCTGCTCAAAACATATTAATATGTGTGAAAACACATATCCATTTTATATCAAAAATAGCCCTAAAAAGACAAAATTGTGCTTAAAATGCTTGAATACTGCTTGTTTTGTCTTTATGATTGTGTAGGTACGGATAAAGCAAAAATCACAAGAAAACAGTCAAAACCGGACAAACACGAACACGGGAACGAAAGAGCATGCAAAGAGCTAGGAAAAAGCTATCAAAAGTCAAGAATGGTCAACTCAAGTCAGCCTTTGGTCAACTTAAGTCAAACCAAAAAAAGACAAAACTCTAAATATTTCCCTTCCTATGTTAAAACCATTAACAAAAGCCCAAGGCCCATTTCCCTTTTATAAAGCCCAAGTCAAGCCCGGGGTCAACACAATAATTAAACGCACCCTGTTATAAGTTTTTACGCGGGAAAAGTCGGTTTTACTGTTCATCGTCTCCAAGGTTTAACCACGAAGGTAAAATCAAGGGGCAAATCACAATTGGACACGGGGAAAGCTAATACAAGTGATAAGGATTATAGTGGCAGGGTAAAAACGTCATCAAACGCATCTTATTGGTCAAGCCCATCAAGTGAGGATCGTGGATAGTAAAGAAAGCACAAGAGGAAGGGATTTTTACACTTGAGGTACACACAAAAGAAGCACAAAGGCTTCTGACACACGGATGCCACGCTGGCAATCCGTGTGTCCTTCAATCTAATCCAACGGCCTAGATTTAGCTTCCAATGATTGTTAATGATTGAAGGCCAGGATTTAAAGGAGCGTGTAACTGAATTTTGTCCTAGAAGCTTCAGAAGAAGGCTATAAATAGCCTCACATTCACACACCTCAAGAGTTAGTTAGTTAGTAGATTTTAGCTTATAGCTTATTTTTAGCTTATTTACTTTTAAATGTCAATTTAATTCTTGTAATTTACTTTTTAAGCATTGTAATCCTTTAATCATTAATAAAAGTCAGGTTTCATTTCCATTTCATGTTTTAATTTCTAAGTTTCATTTAATATTGTTTTAGTTAATAAGCTCTTAATAAGACTCTTGAGTCTTAATAAGATACTTTGCCTCTTAGTTTAAGCTCAAAAGCTTAACTTAAGCCTTTTGGACTGTTTAACTCACTCTAATTTACCAAGTTCTAATTTTGGATGACAAGCTTATTTTGGAAGAGCTTATGGACTTACTGGCTTATTCTACATAAGCTAGAGCTTGTAGATAAGCTCATTTTGAGCATATGGGTCCTTGTTTAAGCAAAGGATAAAGGTAATCTTTCTCTTTTTCATTTCCAAGCTTAATTACTGTTTTAGCTTAATTTACTGCTTATTTGCTTTATTCGCTTAATTCTAAGCTTATTCTATTTTGCTTATCTTTGTTAATTGTACTTAGTATGCGTCTGTTTATGCTTATTTAGTTTAAGAGTTAGCTTGAATCTCATTTTTAGTTATTTTTCTTCATAAACTGTTAAAAAAAATTGTAGTTAGCTTATTTTTGCTTATTAGAGCTTATTAACTGTTTGATTTTGCTTATTTGACCTTAATTAGCTTAGTTATAAATTTGTTTTAGCTTATCTCGGCTTAATATGGTTAGTTTTAGTTTTTTAAGGTCAAAATCTAAATTTAAAGGAATGTTTGGCATTAGGCTATTTTTAGCTTATAAATAAGCTCAAATAAGCTCAAAGTTGGTGGTTAGGTTAGTTTTAGCCTAGATAAGCTAGGTTAAGTCATACTTGCTTATTTTACAGTTTATAAAGTAGCGCTACTACAACTTAATGTTCTCTTTTTATCAAAGTTTTTATAAATTAGCTTAAGTTGCATCAGTCTTTTTCAAATAGTTTTTCTCTAGTCTTATTACAGCTTCAAATATTTTTAAAAGCTTTTTTAGAGTAGTTAGAGTCTTAGGTCTAGTTTTAGGTTTAGCAAAGTTTATTAGCTTAAGATTCTATTTGGTGGCTTATTTTTAAGCCTAAAGTTAGTCAAGTGAGGTTGCACTAACTCAACATTAGTCTTATTAGCTTTTTGAGCAATAAGCTCACTTCCCCATAGTTTTTTCTGTTTCAATCTTTCTTTTTAAGTGCTTATCCATAGTTTAGAATAGCTTATTAAGATGGATGTTTGCTTATGTGCTTATTTCTTAGTTAGCAGTTAAGTGTTTTAAGTTTTTAGGAAAAATTAGTTTACTGTCTTAATAAGCTATTAACAGCTTATTCTTTAAGTTTCATTAAAAATTTCTTTAATTAAAGTTGATAAGCACCAGCTTATCAACAACTTTGTTTTTATAAGTTTTCAAAAATAAAAAAAGGGGAACTAGGGAAGCCCGGGTGAGCAAGACTCGAACCCGGGACCTCTACCCAGTTCAACCCTTTATAACACCACACACACCACTCACTACCACTGCGCCCTTGGGTCTTATTCGTTATACATTCACACAATTTATTCTTTATACTCATTTTGTCCATATAAGCTTAATAAGCTGTTTCAGCTTATTTCGTGGCTTATTTGATAAGCTGTGTTCATAAGTTTATTTTTCCTAGGTTTTAATTAGTATAAGCTAATTTATGTAATTTTTCTAGAATTTTTATAGTTCGTTTAGTATTTTTAAACATTTATTTTCATTAAAAACTTTAAAAAATCATAAAAAAGGAAAATAATCAGAAAAATATAAATCTTTTTTAGAAAATTTTCTTTTATCATAAAGTTCATAGGAAAATTAGTTTTGCTTTCGTAGGGTCTAATTTGCAAAATTTCGTTTTTTAAAGAACGAGATTCGTCCACGTTTTTGTTTTTCGTGTTTTAACGCTTATTTCAACTCCGTTTTTGTTCTAGTTTTCTTTAAACTTACTTTTTAGTCAATTAGAGTCCATTTAAAAAAAAGTTAGGTTTAATTTTAGAAATTTAGGGTTTTTGACCTCCGTTTAGGGGTCCCGTTTTGCGTTTTTAGTTAAAATTTAGTTTCCCGTTATTTGTCTTCGTGCTTAATTGATATAATTTGTTTATTTTAGCTTTTAAAAGTAGATAATCAAATCAATCTTTGTTTCCAATTCAAATCATTGTCCGAACATCAAACGTGGTTTCAATTTCACAAATCGTTGGGGGATAACGACCCGGGAATCATACTTCCCGGTAAATATACGTATTATATTATATATATTTTTGTGAAGATTTTCCTTTTTACCTTTGTCCTCAAGGGTAATTTGGTAATTTTCCATCATTTTATATTTTACGTGTATAGAATTGCTATTATCAGTGTTCGTATTTGATTTGTTCATGGACTAATGTAATGGAAATAGTTTTAGCAGATGCGTGTGATACATATTTGAAAGTTGTCAAAACTATTTTGGTTATGATCCGTGAATATAGGGATAAGATTTGACAATTATGTGAAAACCCTATATTTAAGGGATTCTGCTTGTACCTATATTTAAATATGGTTTAGTGCTGCCAGTTTGTGTTTAGTACTGCTAGTAATTCAAGAACAGTAGTAAACTAGAAATATTAATACTGTTAGTGTTCATATGGTTACTACTGTTAGGGCTTATTAGTTAATACTGCTCAAATACTTTTAGTGCTGCCATCATACGTTAATAATGCATAGGTCTGAATGATAGTACTACTGCGGTTAAATTTTAAAACTACCAGAGTCGTCCGACAAAGCAGTTAGTACTGCTACTTATGTCCGATATCGGACAAAAGAGCTTTTTGATCTTGGACAATGAAAGATCTCAGGCAGAGGCATTTTAGTTTTGGATTTGTTACACACAGGTTCAAGAGGTATTTGAGACAAATTTAAATGTTCTTAAACATTTAAAGGCTCATTTTTGGAATTATTTGCAATAATTGGTTACAAAGAAGATTGTTTATCACTTATTTGGAGTTGAAGTAGAGTTTCACAGGTTTATGTTCTTATCATATCTTAAAGTGGGTGTTACACTTTGAAGATAACTTATTCGTGATTAGAAACGATGTGACGAATACTTGACAAATCTAGCAAAGGTGTGTGATCTATAAACTTATGGTGTTCAATGCTCACATTTGCTATCACTTTGGTTATGTGTCTCATAGAAGATGAGGATTTTGTCAAGAGGTTGTGATCTACTTATATTTCACAGATTTGTTTATAGGTTTGGAGTCACGTGGATAGTACAAGATATAAGACACAAGTTTAGGTTGTTCTACTTCCGCATCAAGTTCGTTATACTTAGTTTTCTTCATCAGTAATCATTACATAGAGCCTACATTCAAGAAATGGTTAACATATGGGTTTCAGGGGAAGCTTATTGTTAAAATGTTTAACCATTTATATGCTACATCGAGGTGAAGGTTTTTACTACTGCTAGTTATTATTACTACTGCTAGTTTAAGTTTCTACTGCTCAAGTTCATTTATCTTAAGGCGCGTCATGGAGGGTAATTTGAGTTGTTGGAAGGCTGGATTAGAAGTGTGATAGTGGTTTGTGGTTGTCGAAATCAAAGTTGCATACTTTAGTCCCCTATTTGATTATGACAAAAAGGGGAAGAAGATTTACAAAGAAGATGTGCAACTTATAGATCCTTGGTGGAATGATCCTTATTCTTTCATATATATATATTAGCTTCAGGGGAAGTTTGTGCTTATATGGTTTTGTCATTATAAACTAGGGAAAGATTGTTGGGAATTATATTTAAGTTGATAAGACAAAACATATGAAAGATGAAGGACTTAAAAGACAAAAGAGGAATTCTTCAAAAGATGGAAGATTTTGAAGATTCTGAAGATAAACTTAAATGTTAAAAAGATTTATTAATATCTTTATTTGTTCTTATCCTTTGTAAACCTAATATCTCTACTATATAAAGAGATATAGGTCGTATAGTTTTTTGTGTGTAAAAAGATGTAAACACCAGAAAAGTGTGTGTGTCTAGGCGTCAAGTCCTCTAAGTGGACGCCTAGAATTTGTGTGTTTTAGCCTCAAGGATCTTTGATTCCTTGTTATAGTTTAGATAACACGTTTTAGAATTGATCATCTAGAATTGAGGCTGTTAGGAAAGTTTGGTTATTAATGAAGAAACACCTTGTTGAATATCATTGTTCTTATGTTAATTTCGCTATACATATTCAATGTTCAATGTTATTGTTAATCCTAGATTAGATCTAAACAATCTAAGCTTACAACGTTTCTTTATCAAGGTAGAGATTTGGTTCTTAGAAGAAAGAAGAAGAAATCACTAGACTACAACAATTTGTTTCTTGGCGAATACGAATGTTCTTCTTTTGCACTTAATAGAGAGAAGAGATGAGAAAAAGAGATTGGATCACTTAAAACAAGATCAAACAATGTTAGTGATCAATGATTACCAACCTATTTCATGCTGTAATTGTCTTTTATTAAATGTAATTAGTAAGTTAATTTTAATCATGTTAAAGAGGTTTGGGTGATATTGTTAGCATCAATCAATCTGCATTTGTTCCTGGACGTAGGATTTCTGATAATATTTTGCTTGCGCAAGAACTTATGAGAAATTATCATAGACAACGTGGTCCTCCTAGATGTGCATTTAAAGTTGATATCCAAAAGGCCTATACTGTTGATTAGAAGTTTCTTGAGACTGTTCTTATGGGTTTTGGTTTTCACCCTAAGATGGTCCAATGGATTATGGTTTGTGTTTCTGGTGCCTCTTACTCTATTTGTGTTAATGGTAATCTAAATGGTTGGTTTAAGGGTAAGCATGGCTTGAGGCAGGGTGATCATTTATCTCCATATCTTTTTACTTTAGTTATAGAAGTTTTAACTTTGATTCTACAGCGTAGAGTGTGTAATTTATAGGAGTTTCAATACCGTCATCTTTGTGATCTGCAGAAAATTATTAACTTATGCTTTGCAGATGATCTCTTCGTATTTGCTTGTGGACATCCTAACTCGGTTTTAGTTATTATGGATGCGTTGGAGGAATTCAAACAGGTTTTCGGTCTTGTCCCTAGTCTTCCTAAGAGTACAACTTTCTTCTGCAATGTCCCTAATGCTATTAAATCTACTATTCTGAACTCTATGCCTTTTGCTGAAGGTGCTTTGCCGGTAAGATATTTGGGTTTCCTTCTTATTTCTACAAGACTTATATACCATGATTGCAAAATTCTTGTTGAAAAGCTTGAAAGTAGAGTTAATGATTGGAGAAATAAGTTTTATCCCTTGTTGGTCGTCTCCAACTGATCTAGTCTGTTTTGTCGTCCATGCATATATATTGGGCTTCTGTTTTTATCCTCCCCAATCGTATTGTGCATGAGTTAGAACAGCTTATGCATGGTTTTCTTTGGTGCCAAGGGGAAATGAAGAAAGGGAAGGCCAAAGTTGCATGGGATTCTATATGCATGCCTAAGCATGAGGGTGGCCTTGGTATTCGTAGAATTAATGATTTTAATGTTGCTTTAATGGCTACCCATATATGGAGTATTTTAACCCATAAGGAGTCTTTATAGGTTAGATGGTTCATACGTATAAGCTTAATGGTCGTAGTTTTTGGGATGTTCCTTGTAGAGGTGATGTTAGTTGGGGATGGCGCAAGCTTCTCTAAATTCGATCTACGATCCGTCCTTTTATTTGGCATAAGATTAATAGTGGCAAATCTACATCTGTTTGGTTTGATCGATGGGCAGATGTGTGTCCGCTTAAAGACATGCTTTCTAATATGGATATTGCGAGATCGGGTTTTTCTCTTGATGACTCGGTTAGTAATCTTATTTCTGATGGTGTTTGGAGATGGCCTCCTGACTGGTTATCTAGTTTCCTTCTATGGCTCAATTATATGTCCCTTTGTTACTTGATGATATGGATGATGTCATTTTATGGCGAGATAGGGATGGTGTCTTGAGGTCTTTCTCGGTGGCTTGCGTTTGGGATACGATTCGGTCTCGGGCTGATATGGTTCAATGGTATAATGTTGTTTGGTTCCCTCATTGTATCCCCTGTCATGCTATACATATGTAGTTGTTGTTCAGCAAAAGTTGAAGACACAAGATAGGCTGCGGCAATGGGATGTCGGTCCGAGCATCGACTTAAACCTGCTTAGATGCCCCTTGTGTGATTTGGTTCCTGATTCTCATGATCACTTATTCTTTGAGTGTTCTTTTTCTTCACAAGTGTGGTCTCAGGTTCGTGCTCTATGCGGTATGGACTCTATACCTCCTCGGCTTGCTGATGTTATTGCTTTCATTGTTCCTATATCCAAGGGCAAAACGGTCATTAGTATTATCTCTAGGATTGTGGTTGCTGCTACTTCCTATTACATTTGGCTGGAAAGAAATGGAAGATTGTTCAAGAAGAAGACTTCGTCTCTGGATCAGATTATTCAAGTTATTCTATCCATGGTGCGGTTGAAGTTGGTAACTTTCAAGTTCAAGAAGATGTCTATCAGGTCTCGTTTGCTGCTTGACCAATGGAAGATTCCAAGCTATTGTATTTCCAGGTGAGGGTTGTACTCTTTTTTCCTTGTCGAAGGTTTTTCCCATTGGGTTTTCTTTCGAAAGGTTTTTTAAGGAGGCAGACTCACCTGAATCTTATTTGCTCCTGATGTGTTTCTGCTGGTTCGTAGGATACTCGCTGGATTTTATGTTCTCATCATGGTTCCTCTCTAGCTTAGTTTGCTTATCTTACTAGGCTTTATTTGTGTTTATGGCATGTCATAAACACTTGTTTATCAAGCTGCTTGTAGCTTGAGGTTAATGTGGTACTTCAGCCACATTTCATGTGTACTTAACTGTTTTTTTGTTAATATATTTACCGGGGTAACCCTTTACCCAAAAACGTTTTCCAATTTTTGGCTTGTGATCTTAAAGATTCGAGTTGTGATTGGTATCTTGTGGATGAATTAGGATCATTAAGGGTAAATGATGGTGATAGTGAAGCAATATCTGGAAAAAGAAAGGGAAAAAACACAGGATAGCTTGAGATAGAACGTCATGTACATGAGTGTATTGGATGACATAATGCTGAGATCAAAAAAAACCTAGACAAGAGGGTTCGGTTAAAGAATATTATGATTTGTTTAAAATTATTTGTTGTTGGAATGGGTTTAGACGAATTACTTTGTTGTTAGTCTCTTCATTTGGGGGTTGAAACAAGAAGTTGAAAAGGGAGTTAGCTTATTTAAACGGAAAAATCTCTCGGAAGCATATTGTTTAGCTAATTTGCAAGAAAAAATAATAGTTTTCGGATGAATCAGTCATTGTTGTGTTCGTCAAAATTCAATCATTCAAAAAATGGCATCGGAGAGATTGTTCTTGGTGAGGATAAAGATAAAGAAGATGGTAAAGAGCGTGATAAAAATAGTCCAATTGAGTGCTTTGAAGGTATTGACGGTCAATGGGCTGAAGTAATCAATGTTGGTTATGATACTCAACAAACAGAAGTTGGAAGTATGGAAAAGTTAGGGGATAATGGTGTAAAGGAGAGTGGAAATAAGGGTGTGGCCATGGAGTGTAATGTTGGTGATAAACTGGTTAAATTTGATGATAAAGACAATGATTTGGTGATTCTTAATAAGTTGGTTCAAGAAGTTGGTCGCAATATGGATATGTCAAATGGATAAGGCAATAGAGATAACAACAACACTTGTGAAATGACTTTTGATAAGCCAAATGAAGATAGAAATTGTTTAGGGGCGTTGGATATGCCGATAGAATTGTCATCTTCTCTACATATTCATAAAGATTGCGATAATGAGAGTCCAACGTATGATGAAGCAAAGTCCTCTATCGTTGCAAAGATTGTTAAAAGTGGTAATCCAAAGGCAATGGGAAATGGTATTAACATCAGCATGTTTGTAAGAACCCAAGTGGAGTCTGATCATTGCGAGAGTTATGAGACGAGTTCTTTAAATATGAAGGAAGCATTTTCACACTTGATAGGTGAACAGAATGAACTCATACAAGAACTATGTTAATACAAATAATGTCTAAAAATGTTATTTATATTTTTCGACCTCTCAACGTTTTGATAATAACAAAATGTAAAAACGCTTACGATAAAATTAAACGTTTACAAATTATTAATCGTAAAATTCCATTTCTAAGATTAGTAATCACTTAAGGTATGAACAAACAAATCTTTAAGCATGATTAGTGATCAAGAAAATATTTTTCTCTTATCATTACATTTTTTTACAAAGAATTTCTAAAATTAATTATACAAAATATTTCTAATTAAAAGAAAAGTTTTATTAAAAACTTAAAATTTAAAATTCAAATTTTCCCTCCAAAATGGAAGGTTCCATACCAGATACAACCTTCCCTACAAAAAGACAAAAAAGGGAGCGTAGTCTACTAGGTGACCCCTTTATAGGCTTGACCGACCCCTTATATATCTGGGACCCCCGGGACCGCCCCTAGTGACCGTTGGATTTTCATGCCTATAAATACAGCTCCATTCCTTGCAGAAAATCAGACATCTTTGCACGAAATTTTCAGATAAATTTCTCTCTCTAAAAATCTTCTTTCTCACTCTAAATCTCTTGATCACTAAGATTCTTAGATCTTGTTTCAAGTGATCTAATCTCTTCTTCTCATATTTCCTTTCTCATTCAAGTGCAAGAGAAGAACATTCGTATTCGCCAAGAATCAAATTGTTACTTAGTGATCTCGCCTCTTTTCTTCTAAGAACCAAATCTCTATTATAATTATCTTGTATATTTGTGTGATTCAGATATTGTGTAAGTCCGATAGTGTAGATCTAGTGATTGTGTAGTGATTGTGAAGTGGTAGATTGGTTCTAGCTAAGATTAGGACTCGACATTTAGCTTAGTGTGGTCGGGAGGAGGAAAGGAAAATAACGTAAGCAACGTGTAAAGACGGTTTTCTCCGCCTAAAAAAGAGTTTTTTGTTGACTAGTGAAATGCTCAAGTAGGTACTCGGGGAGGTGGGGTAGGGCGAAGAAAAAGCCCGAGAGGTGTTCGTAGCCGAAACATTATCAAATCTTAGGTCTTGGTTTGATTGCTCCTTTACTTATCTCTTCATATGATTATCATTTTTATTTAGCTCTAATTTAGATTGTTATATTGTTTGTTCATATTGTGAATTGGTTAAACATAAAACTCAAATCTAAGTATTTTGAAAGCAAACTTTTAAAACGTAAAACGAACCTGTAAACTGTTCAACCCCCCCTCCTTCTAGTTTCCATAATTAGTATTAGAGCCAAGGTTACTCAAGATTTTAAAAATATATTGTATTTTAAGGCTTGGATCGATCTATGGATTCTGACAAATATCTAGAAAGGCAATCTATGCAACAGGTTGGTTGTGCTTAATTACAATACCCTTATACACTTTAAAAACGAGCTGAAATAACCAAAAACGGACTTAAAATGCCAAAGATACGCTTGTTTTGCTAAATGTATTGTGCAGGAACGGATAACCAAGAAAAGGACGAAAAACAAAGCCAAAACGACAAAACCAGGCACGGAATGGAAAAGCTGTGAAGGACAAAGCCAAATCAAAGCCAAAGACCAGAAAAGTCAAAGTCAAAGTCAACTCAACAAATTAACAGTCAAAACCGGAGCCGTAATTGAAGAATACTATTGGTTGCAATCTCAACCCATCTGATGGGCCGGGAGCACCAATAGTGATTATAATGAAGACTGTGAAGACCAAATGGGCCCTCAATCAATGACAGCAGCCCATTTGTGTGCATTTGACAAAGACTATGAAGACTTTGAAGGCCCGATCCTAGCCCTTGAACAAGCCAATCTCAACCATTGTACACACAAAACCCACCCAAACCTTATTGGGCCTTAAAAAGCCCAATAACAGCAGCACAAACCTTATTGGGCCCAAACACACCCAGTTGGGCCCAATACACAAACCCAAGCCCAATAATGGCCCAAAACAACTTTTTATAAACCTCAGGGACTGAAATTGTCAATTTTGAAAATGTTTTATAAAAGAAAGTGGTTTAAAACAAAGAGGGACTGAATTTGTAATTTTACAAAATTGTTTTTCTCTTTATAAAACACCAAGGGCTGAAACTGCCAAATCATGAATCCTTTTATATCTTTGTTTCAATAAACCACATGGGCCATTTGTGCCATTTCCGAAACTCGTTTATAACTAAGAAAAAAAAGAAACAAAACAAAATGGAAAAGAGCTAGAACATGGGGGGTTCTTTTTGGGCAAATGAAAGTTTTAAAAACCTGCCACCAATCCCGTTTCACCCCTCTCACTCTTTCCCGCCAAGTCCTCAAAAGCACCACCATCACATGTAGCCTCTCCATCTTTTACCCAACCCTTCGTTTACCCAGTCTAAACCTAAACCCACCTTCCACTAACCTTTAAACCTGCCAAGTTGGCAATCTCACCAAACCCGAGCAATATCAATGGCGGGGATTATGTTTAAAGAAGCACAAAACCCAATCAATGGCTAGGATTTGAAGCTGAGGCTTCACCTCACACAAGAAACACAAAGAGAAGAAGAGAAGGCTTTTATAAATAGAAGAAAACACAATGCCGAGGGGATACTAGTTTTTCTTTATTAGCTTTTCTTATTTAATTTTCAATTAACTTGTAATTTAAGTTTCCAGCTTGCTTTTTAAGTGTAATGTACTATTTTAAAAGTTAAATTCAAGTTTTAAAAGTGATATTGAGTTTCTTGTGATTTTCAACATAATTCGTCTTTTAAATCTTTGTCAATCCTAAAACAAATTGAGTTTGCTTGTTTCTTATTTACCCTGTTGTCACTAACAACAATTTACCTTAATTAGTTTTAAGTAAAACTAAGTAAAACCTCATTTTTACTTACCTAAGAGGGTGTTTGGCAAAGACCCAAAAATGGGTCAAATGGGGTGTGGTATGGGTCATAAGCACTCAGCCATTTTAGGCTGAGTGTTTGGGTTTAATTAGGCCAAAATTTTTATAGTTTTCAGTAAAAAATTGAGCTCTTAGCTTTTTCTTTTTCTTTCAAAGTTTTCACAAAGAAAAAAATAAGCCTTAAGGCTTAAGCTGCTTAGACAGCTTAAGCAACTCATTTTTGAGCTCAGTTTGGTCATAAAAATCTCTTTCAAACACCACTTGTTGCTGTCTTTGTACTTTGACAAAATAAGTCAATTTTGGTTTTGAAATTTTTTTTAAGAACCCTCAATTTCAAACCCCATAATCAGCAGGTTTATTTGTTTCCTAGCACTTAATATTTTGGAAATAAGCTCACTGACAACCACTCTAGATCTGTTTGGGGTTGGTTGTGGCTAAAAAGCACAATTGGGCTTATTTTTCATAAGCCAAAAAAGCCCCTAGCTGCTGCATTAACTTACCCTGGTGCTGAGCACCCAAACTCAGCCCTTTTATCTAGCTTATTTTAACCTAGACCTTAGGATTTTTTAGCTTTTACCCATAGCTTTTTACTAGTCCTTTAAGCTCCCAGGATTTTGTAGCTTAATTCCCCCTCTAGGTTAGCTTATTTAGGCTGCAAAGTAGCTCTTTTTCTGTTTAAAAACTGTCAACTTAGCTTATTGATTGTTTCAGCTTATTATAGGGCTTATTCTAGTCAAACTTAGTTAACTTAGGTAATTTTAGCTTATAATACTAGGTTAGGTCTTTGTTCAGCTTATTGTAGCCCTTTAAGCTCATAGAAAAAAACCAAATAAGCTTTGTAAGCTTATTTGGCATTCTGCCCAAAACAGCTTATTTTTCTGGCTTATTTAGAACATAAAAGACACAAGTGCCTTTATTAAAAATGCTCCCCATAAGCTGCTTAGTAAGTTTGCTTTTCTGAGTTTTTAGAAATAAGCACTTTTTAGAATTTAGGACTAGTTTTTAAGTCGGGTTAGCTTTTAGGGACTGTTAGTGTAATTTTAGGATTTCTTAGTTAATTCTGTTAGTACCTACCCGTTAGGCCCACTATCTCTGTTAGTCCCTAATGCCTTACACTGTTAGTCCTTGTAGTTAGCAGCCAGTTAGTTTTTTTAATTTATTTAATTAATTTTAGGGTTAATTTTAATTAGTTTAATTAATATAATTTGCTACAGTAACTTTTAGGGCTTTTTATATTTTTAGATTTCTCAACTTTTTCTTTATTTAATTTGATTTTTTCAGATTTTTTATAGTTATATTTTCTGACTTTTTATATTTAATTAGTTTTAATTAGTTTTTAATCTTAGAAAATTCATAAAAAATACAAAAATTAACAAAAAAATATTTTTCTTTTTTATAAAATTTTCTTTAATCAGTTAGTTTATATTAAAAATATAAAAAATTATGTAGGGTAATTTTTGCTAAAAATTCAGTTCCGGGCCCGTTTACGAGCCCGGATTTTTCGTTTCTTACCGTTTTGTTCGTTTTTGAACTCCGTTTTAGAAAGTTTTTATATTTTCTTTTAAGTTAGAATATTTTTGATTTATTTAAATTTTAAAATTAATTTTAGGACTTTATTTTTATAATTTTTAGTTTTAGCTTGTAATTTAATTCCCGATAATTTGTAAATGCATGTTTAATTTAGTTTTTTAGATTTAATTAATTTAGTTAATTAATTTTAGCCTAATTATGTTTCCCGTAGTTTAGGTCATCTATTTCCTTGTTTATGCTTCCCGTAGATTTAAGTTTTCATTTGTTTAAAAGCAATATCCAATTTTGTCCCAATTAATCAAACGTCTTCGATCTTCCATTCACGCCTCAACGGGGACAACGACCCGGGTAGTTTTAAATTGATTTTCCTTTGGATAAAAGGAATTGATTTTTAATCTCTCGGAATAATTACGTATCCTATACTACAATCGAATCGTACTTTCAGCCTTGCGAAAGGCGGAGTATCAAAATGGCGCCGCTGCCGGGGAGGCAGTGAAGCGATTATCGTATCGTTTGGCTAATTTGTGTATATTTCTTCTAATTTTATAAAAATTTATAAAATACAAAAATATTTTCCTTTTCTTTTAGTATAAGTATCATATAAAAAACCAAAAAAAATCAAAAAAATAAAAAAAATTTGTCTATAAAAAAATAAAATTCATTAATTGGTAAAATACCAAAATATAATATTCTCAACTGAGGTATTATCATAATAAGTTCC
>BQNB010159878.1:0-14865 GCA_026074375.1 Tanacetum coccineum | reverse complement strand
AGATGTCAGTCTCCTTCTGTGAAACAGCACTCTTAAGAACCGACACTTCCGCACTCAAAGATGATTTCTCTGCAGTCAAAGTAGAAACTTGATCACGGAGACGGGAAACTTCAACCCGAAGCTTTTCCTTAAGAAGCACACCCTTCTCCCTCATCAAACACTTTAACCTAGCAATCTCAACATCCTTTTCCTTAAGAAGCACACCCTGAGCGTCATACTTAACCCGAAGCTTCTCTTTGAGTTCCAGCTCATGTTCAGTACGAGACCTCACCTCTGACCCAAGGCAAATCTGTCGCGCCGCCCCCACATTAAACTCCTCAAACAGTTGGTCATAATCCATATTCCAGAGTGTGGCGAAATCGTAGAACGAGTCAGCTGACCCTTCTGATGTCTCAAGCTGGGAAGAC
This sequence comes from Tanacetum coccineum, assembly GCA_026074375.1. Lineage (NCBI taxonomy): Eukaryota > Viridiplantae > Streptophyta > Magnoliopsida > Asterales > Asteraceae > Tanacetum > Tanacetum coccineum. The sequence continues at coordinate 14,458 of BQNB010159878.1, read as the reverse complement.
CCGCCCATGTCCGACATAGACGCGGCATGCATCTTACCCCTGCTGGAAGTCACAGTGTCAGCAGCAGTATACACAGGGGCATCCGCAACATGGGAACTGGCAAAGAAAAGAAACAATGACATCAAGGAAAATACAGGTAAGTAAAGACAATAAAAGGACAAGCGTACACATACCCCTGCACGGTAACCTTAGCATGGACGACCGCCTGAGAAGAAGGCCCCAATGCAAGAGAACCCTCCGGAATAGTCCGTCTCAAACTAGCAAGTGACTTTCCACCAGTCCCGGAAGCGAGGCTGGGATGATCTACCCTCAACTTTTTAGCAGGAAGGGTATCACTCTGCTTTGACAATTTTTTCCTTTTAACCTTATCCGGTTGCTTCCGAGCGGCATCTCCTTTCTCGGCCTCAGTCAGATCGCCTTCCGGATCCATTAAATCTAAGTAAGTGCCAGCAGGAATAACATTCTCTTCCGCAACAACATTTTCTTCCGCAGACGGAGCAGAAACGTCAGGACCAGCGCCTGAACCACTACAACCTTCTTGTTGTACCACAGCAGGAGCGTCCAGAGACACGAAGCAATGTTTTATGCTATCAAGCAGCTTCACCTGCTCTTCCCCTTTCTGAACCTCTACCGCCTGCACCTTCCGGGGGTCAGCAGTCCTGATATAGTCAAGCAAACCCATATCTGCAGAATAAACATCAAAAGATTAAACCCCATAAAAAATAATATAACACAAAAAAAATCCCCACCGAAAGGAAACTTCACCCACCCGTTTTATCGGGTCTTTCAAAGGCTGGATAAGTGTTCTCATTAAATGGATAATAGAGGCTCAAACCCACAAGAGCTAAAAAACACTCCGGATACCGCCGGAGAAAGGAAGCTTTATTAGCGAAAAGATAGAATGAAAGGACTGACAACGGTCTGCTCTTGACGAGCGATAAGATGGGGAGCTGGATCCTTCTCTAACACGCCTCCCGTATACAAAGGAACGGAGATAGGGAATACCTTAGAATCAACCCAGAAAAAGTGGTCCGCCAAATTCTTAATAGAGTTTGGGGGTTTAGAAAGACAAGAATGGGCCGATAAGGAACGCTTTGCAAACGAAAACAATCCGTCACTATATATACGTGTGTAGAACGCACGGAAAACAGCTACCGATGGAGCGAGATTAAGTACGCTTTTCGTGTGTCAAAAACATCAAAATGAGATACACGTAGCAGCATCCGAGGGGGATAGATTGAGAAAAGTGTATACGAAAAAAAATGTTTGAGAACGGGCTTACAAAAAGTGGTAAGAGGAATACTATAGCCACAATAATCGAACAACCTAGTGTAAACACCCACTTTACCCTCAGGAAATTGGGTGATAGTCACATCCTGCCCCGGAGCGGTAGGATGAACTTCATCAGGAATATAATAACTATTGCAAAAGCTTTCTACCATCTCTCGGGTCATAATGGAATGTTTATTAGCCATTTTGAAGAAGAGACTAAGATAAATGCTAACCTGAATCTCGAAAAACTATAAGAAAGAGGAAGGCAACGCGCGAATGTGGAGTAAGAAGTAAAAGCTCTAAGAAATCAACAATGGCGGTGGAAAGATTTTGAGAAGAGAAAAACAGTAAAAATGAAGGTGGTATTTATACTTTGGGTATATTTACTCCTACTGATACTTGGATGACGCCACGTGTATGCCACTTGCCTAATCAACGTTGGAAAAGCGCATGGGAAACTGGTAAAAGGCTGACATCAGCCAACAGGTAAAAGGACAGCAGCGCTCCACGTCACTGAAGCGTCACCAACCTAGAAGCGGTACGGCATAAAAATAGATGACTCCAGGAGGAAATAAAGTAGCCGAACGTTCTTAGCATTGATCACGAACGCAGGAATGTCGCAGGCAATATCATACTAGACTGGGGGGGACTTGTTGTCGTATATTGGGTTTGTACCGGGCAAGCCTCTGGGCTTGGGCCACATTATTACTCGGGCTTTTGGGCCCAACCTGTCAATAACGGGCCATAGTAAAACCCAATCTCGCATGGGCCACGGCCCGAACCCAGCGATCCGTCCGCGGATCCAGTTATAGACAATCCGTTTGCGGATCCAACTATAGGACGATCCGTCCGCGGAAAATATCCGCATCCGTTCACACGATTATCGCGGAACCTTGCCCGACAAGGGACCTACTCTGGCCACTACTAAAGCAACCAAAATACTAGGAAACCCTAGTACTGGACACCTATAAATAGGATCACAATATACCCCAAAAGGTACACAATTATTCTTATTCTCTCTGACATATACTCTGACAATATGAATACCCACTCTCACGCCGGAGTCTAATCGTGGGGTCCGTCCCCACGATAAGGCTAACGGTTTACTTTCAATTGTGCAGAAAATCATATCACTTCTCTTGCTCTAGTACAATATTAAACATTCAAGTCATTTGGAGGCCCGGTCCGACAAAGGACTTCAACACGTCGCCAAACCCGACACGAAATTTGTACTAACAATTATTATTATTATTTTTGGAAAGCATAACGTATAACATTATTGATTATAGACGTCTTCATATAAACTCAAAAGTATGAGACTGAGTGTCATATGTTGATAATAAACTCAAGTCATAAGTGAAGATGGAAGCTGAAAAATAAAGACATACACTTATCTGTTTGAATTTGAAATAGCAGTTCTGTTCAGTTATGTTTAGGCAGTTTACATCAGTTTGTTTTGGTAGTTTTTGGGCGGGATAAAGCCGTAAAATACCAACAAACTTTTCACAATTTATCGATTTGGTACGTGTACTGAAACAATTATCGATTTGGTACGTGTACTTTCATAAAGTGTTCTCATTTGCACATTTTGATGACGTGTCACGTTATTGATGTGCTACGTGTCAATCTATCACGTATGACACGTCATCAAAATGTGCAAATGAGAACACTTTATGAAAGTACACGTATCAAATCGATAATTTTTTCAGTACACGTACCAAATCGATAAATTATGAAAAGTTCGTTGGTATTCTACGGCTTTATCCCTTTTTAGGCAAGTGTCAGTTATGTTTTTGTATCTTCCAGAAGTTATGTATGTAGCATAAATATGTGTTGTGTCCGTAAGTTTATAATTAAGTAAAAATAATAAAAGTTCAGTTGTGTGTCTGATACATTTATGTCCCAACCAAACAGCCCCTTTCATAACAGTGTCTGATATTTGTGTCCCATCCAAACAACCCCTTTTCATAAGTAATACAAAGTTTTCAAATTGGCATCAGAGCTTGGTCAAATCCTCTCGGTACTTCGTTAGGCTATGTGTCACTACCGAAACTAAACAAGTCGAATTACGATAAGTGGAGTATCCAGATGCGAGCGTTAATGGGTGCGCAAGATGTGTGGGAATCTGTCACGGTCGGGTATGAAGAACCGAGTGCAAGTGAAGTTAATGATATGTCCGCGAATCAGTTAAAGGCATGGAAGGAGAAGCGCATGAAGGATAAGACCGCTCTTTATCTCTTGTTTCAATCGGTGGATGAGTCGGGGTTCGAGAAGATCGCGGAGGTTACAACATCAAAAGAGGCATGGGAAACGTTGGAGAAGGTGTATAAAGGGGCTGACCGAGTCAAGCAAGTGCGGCTCCAAACTCTACATGGTGAGTTGGAGGCCATGAAAATGAAGGAAACAGAAGGTGTCTCTGATTACATCACTCGTGTGCAAGCAGTGGTGAATCAACTGAAGCGAAATGGCGAAACTCTAACCGATTCAAGAGTTGTAGAGAAGATTTTGCGGTCGTTAACCGAGAAGTTCGAGAATGTGGTGTGTGCGATTGAAGAGTCGAAAATCGATGATCTAGCCGGTTCGTTAGAGGCACATGAACAAAGAAAGATTATGAAGAAACAAGAGTCATTTGATGATCACGTGTTGCAAACAAACGTGACCGTGGAAGAAGAAGCCATGCATGTACAAAGAAACGAACATGGGAGAGAAAGAAACGAACAAGGAAAAGTAGAAAGAAACTTCGGTGAGCATGGTTTCGGTTGTGGTAGAGGCAGTGGAAGAGGCTACGATTATGGTAGAGAAAGTCGTTCATACGATTGCTATAATTGCGGGAAGTCAGGTCACTATGCAAGAGATTGCAGGTTTCCAAATATGGCAGACGAAAATGCAAATGATTGTTATAATTGTGGCAAAGTTGGTCACTATGCAAGAGATTGTAGATTGCCGAAGCAAGTAGAAGAGAATACCAACCTCGTTATTGAAGAAGAGGAGAAAGTTGATGGTATAGTTATGATGGTGTATGAAGATGTTGAAGAAGAGGCGAAAGTTGACGATATTGTGATGATGGCATATGAAGATGATGTTGCTATAGACACCGTATGATATCTCGATACGGCTGCTAGCAATCATATGTGTGGTGACAAACATCTATTTGTGGAGATGAAAGATGTAGTAGATGGGTGTGTCTCGTTCGGTGACGAGTTAAAGGTAAAAGTGAAAGGATGCGGTACTATATGTTTATCTGATGATGACAAAGAAATTCGAGTTGAAGATGTGTATTTTGTGCCGAATTTGAAGAGCAACATCATAAGTCTGGGAAAACTTATGGAAAAGGGATACATGATTTCCATGGAGGGTCAGTTGATGCACTTGAAGGATAAAGAAGACCGATTAATTATTCTTGTGGAGACGTCCAAGAATTACATATTCGAAGTTAACTTTAACATCATGTTGGAGGGAGGTTTGCAAAATGGCCATAATGTGATTGTGAACCAAGATGTGAAAGTGAGGGAGGAAAGTGCATGGACCTGTAACAACCAGAATGTTATGTGTGAGAAACAAGCTGATAATGGGCCTAAAATAATGCTTCTGGAGTCAAACTCAACCTACCATAAAAGCGAATGTTCAAAGTCTACTCCAGCAAAACAGAATTTAGCATAAAGGATGGATGAGACTTGAGTTTAAGGGAGGAATTTGTTGATAATAAACTCAAGTCATAAGTGAAGATGGAAGCTGAAACATAAAGACAATATTTGAATTTGAATTGGCAGTTTACTTTTCAGTTTTATTTAGTAATTTTGTATCAGTTATGTTGTGTCAGTTATGCTTTTAGGTTATTCTAGAAGTTATTGTTGTATTATAAATAAGTGTTGGTATGTAAGTTTTAAGTAGGAGGTCAAGCAATAATAATAAAAGTTGTGTCTGTCTCTCATATTTTTCTGTCCCTCACAAACCTAAACGACAACAGTCCCCCGACTTAGTTTACAAGCCTGACATAACAGAAGTTACCAATTTCATCATAAACCTTCTTAATTAGTATATGCTATTATCATTAGCAAATGGTGTTTAACAAAAAATATTGAGAGCGTTTTAAAATATAATTTGAATAGCGGTACTCATTCGGTTGGCGACAAAATCATTATAGTTTAATACATAATAAATCATGAGAGCTAGTTCAAATAAATATATCACTAATATTCAAATTATGTTAGATGTAACAATCTTTAAACACCGTCTCTTTATATGAAGACGTCATAGATCACGAGACTGAAGAAATAAACTTTATTAGATGTATTAGACCAAACGTAATGGTGACTATCTCATTCGGTCGGTTGCATTGTCGAACACGTCCTTTCTACGGAGGCCAAATGGGACGCATCCTCTAACAAATAAAAAGAATTGTTGAGTTGCCTGGCCGACTAAAGAAATGAATGTCTTGGTAAGTGTGAGTTCTTGACTTCTTTCTTTAATTTATTTTTATAAAGTATGTTTTTTTGTTGTGAGTGCGGTCGCCTTACTACATGTATTTGATACTTGCATTTGATCTAGCTGAAATGGCGAGGCGATTTGATCAAGTTTGTGGTCATCCTTGTCTTAATTTTAAGGTTGAATCAATACTAGATTATACTTTGAGGCAGTATCCATGATCTTTAAAATAGTTCAGTATGGTGACATTATAAGGTGATGTGGAGGATTATTATTTTATTGAAGAAGTTGAATATATAAATAATACAAATATAAATAAATAAATTTATACAGATTTGTCAATGCTTAAATATTGTTTTCCAGGAGGATTTATATACTCTAAAAAAAAGGCGTTCTCCATGCTGGTTTTTGTATTTTCCCCGAGCATATCCACATTTTCTTGAAATTAGTTTATCCAAGATTTCATTTTTTAGTTTTTTGATCTAAAACTATTACTTTTTATATGTTATAACTGTTTATACATACTTATTGTTGTGTAAATATATAACGAACATGCAACTCCAGATCATGAGTGAAGAGTTATATATTATAAATAACATATATGTTTTTTAGACGGATTGGTTATTATTTGTTGTTGCATTTCTTCTATTACTATAGAAAAGCAAAAATACCAACATACGAAGGATTAGAATCCTCTAAAGTTGAGTCAAACATGATACATCATGTTCACCAATCACAAATAAGTTAATTGCATAAAACTTTTTCTTTTAATAAAAATCATGGGCCCACTTATTTATTTTCACTCACAATAAACTTAACATGATCAATCATGTTTGACCATAACTTTAGAAGATATTTTTCCACATACGAAGTATTTCTTATCTCAGCTCTTTTGACTTTGACTTCCGTAGACAATAAAGATAAGGTTTGAAACTATTTGTGTTGACCAATGGTTTTTATGGTATGGGTAGTCGTGGAAAAAAACTGAAACCGAAACTGAAAAAAAAATAAATTGAAACTGAAACCGGTCAACATCGATTTTTGACCCTAACCGGTTCGGTTAAGCAAAAAATGGGCGGTTCATAACCGGTTTTCATTGTGCCGTTACACAACTGATTCGGGTCCGTTTGTACCCAACCGGTTACCCTAACCGAACCGAAAATAACCGGTTAGTAACCGGTTTATAGTCGTTTTTTTGGAGCATGTGTTCAGGCATGCTTCATGCAGGTTACAGTTTTTCTTTTTTTTATTAGTGGATAATTAAGCCCAAGCCCGGTTTGTGGGTTTTGGGTATTAGGGTTTTACCATTATAAATAATGGTCATTAATAAGATTATAACGTACGGGTTTTATTTATTGTCTAACATGGTATCGGAGCGGGTCTGATTCTCAGACTTCGATGGCTATGTTGAGCCGCCTCCCCTAAACCACCCCGCCAAACCCTAATCCACATCACCATCCCTTAAACCTTAAAATTTTCTCTTTGCCGTACCAAATCTTTAACCTCAAAACCATTCAATTGTTGGTTTCTTGTTATACCAGTCGAAAAAGAGAGAAAAAAAGAGAACACCACATATCAATTTATTCGGTAGTGAAGATTGGAGGTAAACTACCAATTCATCCTAGGGTGGAAGTAGTAGATCACACAAAAGACAACAATTAGCACCAACAAAAACAAGAAAAGGAGATTGGGATTGGTAGAAAAAAAAAGTGACGGCTGAAAAAAAAAAGTGTTAAAAGTTGTTTTATTTTTTGTTTATTAATGTTTTTTTTAATTATTATTTGTGTTGGTGATTTGTGCCAAGGTCATAAATTCACACGATTGTTATTTGTGTTGGTGATTTGTGCTATTGTCACAAATTCACACGATTGTTATTTGTGTTGGTGATTTATGCTAAAGTCACAAATCCACACGATTGTGATTTGTGTTGGTGATTTGTGCTAAGGTCACAAATCCACACAATCTTATATTGTTGTTCGTGCTTCGGTCACGAGCCTGTTCGTTTTTTATTACGTTAATGTTTTGTTTTGTTTTTTTTCTTTTCTAGTTTACTACTCCAGTTCGAGCTTTCGCGATTTCGCAGCTCGGACTGCGGGGGAGTATTAGTGGATAATTAGGCCCAAGCCCGGTTTGTGGGTTTTGGGTATTAGGGTTTTACCATTATAAATAATGGTCATTAATAAGATTAGAACGTACGGGGTTTTATCATCATTCTAACATTTTTACCCTTTTTGAGATTTTTTTCACCATTTAGCCTACCAAAGTTTAGTATAAATAGGTATCTTGAGTTTGATTTACTTACAACAATCAAGCACTCTCAAAAACACTCTTGAAACAATCAAATCGCTCATTAAACCCTTACAAAATGGCAACTCAATCTTCTTCAACTTCCGTCGGTGTTGGTTCTTCAAATGCACCAACGATTGTTGAGGTTTAAGAAACAACCCGAAACCCAAAAATTTTGCGTAATCACAATCTCGTAAAGTTGTCGGATGAGAGTATGACATACTTATTATATAATATTTAAAGGATGTACCCGAACCGATTTTGCACACGTCTAGGTATGGGCGTACGACAGACTTATTATACATATATTTAAAGGGTGTTTGCTTGCTGGGTTTTGCACATGAGGTTTGAGGTGATTCTTATCATATATTGTTTGGTTGGAGTGTTCAAGAATTAAAATACGGAAAGGGCTCATAAAATCAAAAGTAAGACACTTTGGTGGGTTTTGATTAGTTTCTTCTCTCATATAGGGGGTGTTTGTTTCGGCTATGTGGCTTATGAGCTTATTTGATTTCGGCTTATATATTATAAGCCTCAAATTTTCGGCGTATTTTGAGACTTGTGGCCTTATACAAGTTTATTACGGTATGATAAACTTATATAATCCCATAAGTTTCAAAATAAGCTAGAAAATTAAGGTTTATGAAAAATAAGCTGCAATCAAAGAAGCTCATAAGCTCACATCACTACTAGAAACTTGACTTTCAGCTACGACCATTTTTGTCGGAAATCCGTCGGTAACAACAGTTTCCGACGGATTTGTGACGGAAATAGGGTGTCGCAAAAACCATGGTCGCTAATTTCTTTCTGTCGGAATTCAGTTGGAAACACCGACCAAAAATATGCGTCGGAATTCTGTTGGTATTTTTTCGTCGGAAATCTGTCGGTAAAATATACGTTAAAAAATCGTCAGAAACTGTAAGTTATCGTCGGTAATGGGTCACAATTCTGTCACACAGATGCATGTAATTTCATAGCTTGAAGCTCACACTTATGTAATCCTGTATCTTGAATATATCAAAAGAAACTAATAAATAAAAGGAATAATTCAAAACTAAATAGATCAATTATGAAAATTTATCATTAAATCACGAGTTGTAGACAAATCAAAATCCAAAGCGACCCATTCAAAACCTTCAACATGAAAGTATAGTATTTGATCTTGATTTTGAAATTGATGAACTAGGCGGAGGGGGGGTGAATCGGTAAACTTCTTTAATTGATTTTGTTGCCATTCTCTTTCTCGAGCTTGTTCACGAGCATTCGCCTCCATTAAACCATCCTCACAGCCAACTGGTACATACCGAAATTAAAAATATCCCAGTAAAAATATAGAGCTGAAATTTCTTTAAAACTTACTTGTTCAACACAATTATGCTTTCCTGTTTTTTTTTACAAAAAAAAATAAATCATCAGTATGCTTGAAATCTGCTCCTGTATTTTTCAAGAAAATAAAATACTTGAAACTCACAGATATATGTAACCGTGTGAGAATATACCGGATCATAGCACATGTAGCAGAAGTATTCTGCCCTTCCCACATTGACCCGACATCAGTTAACTGCTGCAGAAGCAAAGGTGTACAAGCCAAAGCACTTGCTATTTTTCTATGGTAATTTGTGGACAAAAAAATTAAAATTACCTTGCACTTGTTGACCCACTGATAAACCACAACAGTTCCTCCACAACCCCAAGCCAGAACACTTTCTGTAGAAACCAATTATGAAAATAGAAATAAATAAGAATGGGACAGACAATAGTGTCAAACCTTTGGTAACGAATATTCATGTGACAAACCGTTCAAATGCATGTTTCTATGCCAAGATCTGCCGAAAATTCAAGAATCAATATCTGTCACACTCTTGATCACAATAATCAAACCAGTAACTATGATTACTCCTTCAGAATTTATAGGCATTATATCATACAAAAGTAAGTCTTACAAAATGACTAAGTGTGTTTGGCATTGTGTCCAGAAAGAATTAATGTGGATATAAAATACACTAATCGTAATCAGCTAATAAGCTGAACAAAATGCCTGCGAGTTAAATATAACATAATGTGTCTTTGATACAACAATATATATACCATTGGGTGAAAAGAATCATACCAAAAAGATTTATCTTTTCTTACCCGTTACGGCCTCCACCAAAACTACTCATTCCACCAAAACTCGAAGCAAATCATCCTCCACGACCTCCATCACGACCCCCGAAACTAGGATTAGAACCCCAACGCTTGAACTTGTTGCCCCCACCACCACGTGATGCCATATCTCTAATTTCAGCAGGTACACGCTGATTTGCCCCTTCTAACAATTTAACAAGATCCGAAGCATGTTTTGCATCCTGGTCCTCAAAAAATGTGTAAGCCTCACCGGTGGCACCATCCCTTCCTGTCCTTCCAATTTGGTGCACATAGTCCTCCACTCCCATGGGAAGTCATAGTTAATCACCACTCTATAAACAATTAAAGTAAAAAACATCATTTAGCCATCTAATCCAATACAACAGCCAAAATTACTGGTACACAAATAAAGCAAATCTATAAACCTGAATACCTAGATGCTAATCCAATACACATATTTATATTTTGAACAAAACTGATGATCTTTGATCTCGGCTCTTGAGATCCAAGTATCTGCTCTATTTGTTTGTGTTTCTTCATTGGAGCCAAAACCTCAATATGTTGCAAACCATTCAAACACCCATATATAAGACTTGCTATGATCTTAAAAAAAAGATAGGTTCAGAATTTTGTTCATAGATATTTAATATTTGGTACCTGTATGATATACTGGTTGGCAACAAGCTCATCAATGTTGCCAGTGTTGACTTGAACTAGATTAACCAATAAATCTGCACACCAAAAAAAAAAAAAAAAAAAATTTTGCTGCTTCCTTTGGCCATGTAGCGGTGGTGCAATAAGTCTGACGGTGTGCTGGGATCGCATTAATATATTTCCATTATAAACACTATCTCCAACAAAGAATTCAACAACAACAAAAATATCAGTCAAAAACTATTTATAATTGCGATTTTCCTAGTCTGATTGTAGATAGCCACACCTGGTTAAAAATTTGTTGCAGTTTTTCAATTGGAAGTTGATGCAGAACTGCTCAAACTATTTCAAAATAAGTTTTTGTCACGGATAAGCAATTTAATTATACGCATAGAACTTAAGAGGAGCTGTTTGTAAATCAGACACCAATTAGTGATTTTGAGTCGGATCCATGTCCAATTAAGTAATTTAATCTTCTCCACAATCCTATAAAAGTAGTGAGATATTAGATTTTCATAAGTTTCATAAGAGATTTATGTTTTACATTCTTTATATACGACACTGGTCTAAAATGCTTACCAGTCAAACAAGCAAGAGTATACTGTTTTAGCTAAAGCATCCCTACTGCCAAGTGCAACTTCAGGATCTAGAGTTCTTGTTAATATATATCAAACGCTATTATATTACCACTTAAAATATGGCTAAGATGATATTCAGGGGCATACCAGTTAGGGACAGTTAACAGCCTCGTTTCATAAATTACCCCACAAGGACTACTCTCAATTGTTTGTCAAAAAGGTAATAAGATGTTAACGAACATTCTAGCAGTCACATGCACTACTCTCAATCGACTGTGGACTTAATTAAGTACTCAAACCATCATGTAATACAGAAATGATAAAAATTCTTACCGCCACTCTTTTTGAGCTAGGTGTAATGTACTCCCGTGTTCTACCCCCCAACGCCTCATCCATTCCGCTCCCTGACGCCTAAGTTGACACTTGTGCGCTAGTAAGAGCACTATGGTAAGCTTCTAAATATACTATGTGCTAATATTTTTTTCCTGCAAGAGTATTCATCAATTACGACTTTAACATTTAATGTAAAACTACAAAACGTGTATTAAATGATATTATATTTTACTATTTGAACTTGGATGTTTGTCGTTTGCGAGGCTCTAGCATACAACTGTCTAAACTGTTTTATTCAAATAATTATTATCATGCAAATATCAATTTTGCATCAGAACCTACACATCCGTTATTTTTAGAAAAATGAATGAATAAATTATACTAAACGAGTGTTAGCGGGTCAACCCAACCCACATGGTCCGTGTTGACTACAGTAAGTATGACCAACAGCATCTTACCCTCTAATTTAAAGACAACGCTTTAATACCTCACGTAACACCCATGTTCAGCAGCTAGGCCAAGCCTCTCACATGGTGAAAGCCACTCGCTCAACGTGCTTTTCCCTCTTCCGATAACAATAAACATAGTGTTTTTAGGGTCGTCACACAACGTATTCAAAATAGTGATAAGTTCAGGACTGGGGGACTTCATAATCGACGAGTGAGGTATAAGTATCCCATCATAGTCCAAGAATATTGCCCTTCTGTTTGACCGTTTATATGCCGAGAATACAATCAGGAGACAACTTTCTAAAACCAGGAGATAAAGAGACAACTCTAAAACCCAAACCAAAACCAATGCCCCAACAACGCTTGTTATAATGGATATATACAACCTCACTATCAGGAGAGAACCCGTCTTTTAATTGCCATAAAAGTGACTCCTCGTCAAAACTAAAGGTCAACTTAGGAGTGTTAGGATCCCGCTGAATATGTAAAGGTAACATGTTTGCCACAATAATGTTTCTCTCTCGACAACCAGATGAAGCTTTATCTGAATATGTAAAGGGAAGAGTCGATAAGTAGATAAAACGGAAACAAAATCTTCTATGTAGCATGTTCCTTGGACTTTGCACTAATTTGAACTCCATCGCTTAAATCTAACCTTTAGTTCACAAGTAAGGTCACTAATGAACAACTGTATATGTTGCTACTAGGCTCCTATAAAGTGGACATGCAAATAAACGAGCAAAGCCACACAGTTTAGACCCAACAAGTAAACAGTTAATGGAATCTATCTAGAGTGTTGTTGAACGCTAAATCTAATTAGAGCTCAATTAGTTCAAATCACTTCATCACTTTGAACATGATACACCACCAACGGTATCACCCGCCAAACACTCAAAGCACTAGTTAGCCCAGCTTTAAACCACTTATATGACACACTTATCACAACTTATAGCTCGAACAAAACTAATTCCGCTAATTCGCTTATCCGAATATTCAACTCTCACGTCAATCAGACAAACACTCTGAAACCGTAACAACTTGATACACTCACAACTTCAAACATCAGAATCACACACGCAAACACACACACACACACATTCACATAATCAGATCCATTCACAATGAAACCATAACAACAGATCCGTTCACAATTTCATAATCATCAGTATCAAAACAAGAAATTGTGACATAATAAATTAAGACAAATAAGATAACATGATCAAATTAGGGCAAAATCGAATTGTCATTTGGATGTGATGAAAACTTACATGGAAGATATTTTAGGGCAAAATCGAATTGTAATCGAATTGTTGTTTAGATCGGATTGTGATTGAATACTTGCATCTCATGGATTATATGGAAAAAAATTTTAGGGGGAAATCTAAAAGTGTTTCTGGTGGTTTTAGATGAAAACAATAAGAGTGAAGGGAAAATAAATGAAAATTTGGTTTTTATAAAATATTATAACTTTTCTGATAGATTAACGAGGATATGTATGGTTGTCGATATGGCGTCGGAAAGCAGTCGGAAAGTTAAGTAAATTAGCGACGGAAAATTATCTGTCGGAAAATCCGTCAGTCAAAGTCAACTTTCTAGTAGTGCATGTAAGTCGAAACAAACACTCCTATAGTGAATCTGTGTATTTCTCTTTCACACACATATGCATAAACATTTAGTAACAAACGTTGTAATGACAAAAAAAATGACACTTTTTAAAGAGCGTTAGCAAAAGTTTAAAATTTTGATATTTAATAACCTTTTTTATAAACAAAACAAGCAAGATTACCCGCGCGTTGCTGCGGGCGTTAATTTTTCGCACGTTGTTATGGGGCATTTTTTTTGTTCGGGTTTGTTTTTTCGGTCTCATGTTTAATAGTTTATATTTTTTTTCTCATATTAAATGACAATCTTTTTTTTTTAATAAAGGTTTTTTTTTTGGCTCAGGCCGATAGAAAGTCATAAACGTAATATTTTTTATTTTTTTTTGGCGAAAATAGGCTGGTATTTTAAGCTTTTTTTTTCGATGAACAGTAACCACCAGGGGAAAAAAATGAAAAATGGGCTGGCCCAGTACTGTAGTACTGTAGCTACAGTACTGTAGCTACAGTAATAATGAATAGTGTTTCTGTGGGTGGGTCATACGACGGCGTATTACACTTTGGTTAAGTATATATATAATGTGTTACAAAAAGCAAAAACTATGTACTCGCGTTTTTATCGTATCACGATATACTTTTATCTAATGGTCATCTACTTACATTAGTTTAAGTGTGGAAGAAACACATAAAAATTTTAGTGACACTTCTTTGGTACTGTTAGTGACACTTTTTATTT
>BQNB010159877.1:0-14865 GCA_026074375.1 Tanacetum coccineum | reverse complement strand
AAGTGATATATACATAAACTCTAAAATCTATACCAAAAACTCTATACCCCTAACCACTATGTATAATATTACAAGTGATATATACATAAAGATTAAAATCTATACCAAAAACCATAAACCTCTAACCACTAAACCTTATACTAAAAACCCTAAATCTCTAACCACGAAACCCTATACCAAAAACCCTAAATCCCTAACCACTAAACCCTATACCAAAAACCCTAAATCCCTAACCACTTGATATAATGTTACATGTAATATATACGTAAACCTTAAAATCTATACCAAAAACTATAAACCCCTAACCACGAAACTCTATACTAAAAACTCTATACCCCTAACCACTAGATATAATATCATAAGTGATATATACATAATATTTAAAATCTATACCAAAAACCCTAAACCCCTAATGACTAAACCATATACCAAAAACCATAAACCCCTAACCACTAGGTATAATATCACAAGTGATATATACATAAACTTTAAAATCTATACCAAAATCCCTAAACCCCTAACCATTAAACACTATAACAAAAATCCTAAACCCCTAACTACTAGGTATAATATTACATGTGATATATAAATAAACTTTCTTTACCACATGTAATAATCTAAGACTATTTCAAAACAACATTAGCCTTCAGACTTGCCAAATCCGCCTTTGGAACCTTGTTTGAACCTAGTAGGATTAAAAGGGTTAAGCCTCTTCAGGCGAATTCTTACATGTGATATTACATGTTAAAAAACATATTTGTTTGTTTCTGAAATATCACAAGTGATATTATACATTAACTATGTTTATGAAATATAACAAGTAATATTAGACATGTCATATAATAAAGCTTAACTAATAAGCATTGTAAACTATTATCAACTTAAAATATCACAACTGATACAGCTTTATTATAAAGAAATCACATCAACAAAACATATCAATTTAATTTCATTTCAAGCAAAATTAAGAAGATAAAACAGGCGGTATCGGTGGCTATTAAAGTCAACTATAGCTGATTCACAATCTTCCAAGCTGGTTGTACCATCTATTCTTCTGTACACAAGCCTGTGTCGATGTAAATATTCCTCCAAATATTTAGAAATTTGGTCATTGTATTAAACAGAAGTACTCAATGCCCTGTTCTTTGAAGCTTCACTAGGATTCTGTCAAGAACCCATAACTTGCCACATGATTTAACAAGAAAGTCTTTGGGGTAGATCGTTAAAATACAGTTAATTAAGTAGTGGATGGTTGCAACTTTATCGGATCTCACGACCACCAACCCACCACCCAAACCCCACTTTAATACAACCAACACCTAACCCCAATACATAATAAAAAACAGCAATTGTATCAATCCATACACTAAAAAAAACTTTAAACCAAACACACAAAAACCCTAAAACAAAAATCTAAACCTAAAAACCCACACACAAACACACGCAAAAAACACCCCCAACCCACAAGAATAAAAACACAAGATATATAAAGATAAAAACCCTATAATCCCCACCACCTAAAAAAAAAAAACAAACCCAAACACCACCATCAAAAAAAAAAAAACAACCCCAATAACCACAATACCTAAACACCTAAAGCAAAAAACGCAATACCCCTAATACAAAAAACCCTAAACCCTCTAAACCACTAAAAAATAAACCCTATGACAATAAACCAACCCTAAACACCCTCTCCACTCCCCCCCCTCGCACAACCTAACCACTAATCCCTAAAACCAAAAACTATAAAAAAAATTAAAAAAAATAAAAAAAAAAAAAAAAACAAAAACGCACCCATTCCAATCGCGATCTATAAGCCAAAACCCACAGACCGGCTCCCATAAGAACTCACAAGACAAATCACAAAAAACCCAATAAAAAAAATACAAAACCCTATAAAAACCAAAACAATGCCTCGTCTCTATCCAAAAAACCATTGGCTGCGACTAATACGCGAGTCCTCACCCGTACTTTAAATAGCCAGATTTCATAAAAGATAATTTTTCTACAGCAGGTGACACCATATAATAACTACAAAATAAACTCTATCTCTGTTCTGGCGAATGGACACAAATTTCACTACCATCTATCTAGATCTTCTGTAAACAGAGCACTGTCAAAAACTCAAACAAAAAAAAAAAAACAACCTAAAAAAACTCTAGCTTTTCTCAACACCCAAAGAGCCAAATTTCAAAACAGGCTCTTCGGTTACCACTAAACGCGAGAATCAAGACAATTAACTATTCACGAAGAGGAAACGTCCCACAACACTAACTAGAGACTCTAAATCTAAAACACCATTGCCATCAGGTCACACAGTCTCTCCAGATCTCCACAACCACTTTCCCCAAAGGAACCAATAAATCCATTGTACATACGTCAGTCAAAGCATACAACTCTAAAAGCGACGACCTCTAACACAAGACGCTAATCGAGTAGGAGAGCAACAACAACACACAAAGCTTAAATACACATACGATTATAAATAATAAACATAAAGTCTGTCCTGTTGTCTAGACTGTCAAAACATTAGCTTGAATCTTTCACTAATCTCAAAACCAAAAAACAGGAGTCATTTCCAACTGTTCGTTAAACGTCTATCAGATTCTTATTGTCCCAGCGATAAATTAAAGCCCGCATTGTTGACAATTAAACTCTCAAAGTCATCAACGTCTCATATACATCAAGCAAGTTTCACATCACTCAACATTCTACACAATAATAGAGAGGGCAAATAACCAAACAAACAACAACTAAGAGTCTATCCTCTACAATCACTATCGCACTAAAAACGTTTTATCCTTGTTGACTAACCTCATCATATCAGTCCTTTAGGACTTCATGTTACACACACCAACATTCAAAAAAACACAATACGAGGACTGCTGTCTATTTTACAGCTTCGAGTTTGGGGAGGGTCATCTTTCAGTTTACGCACTTACCATTGCCTACTCAAAGAGCAGCATTGATCTACCATTACCGCCAAAAACCTAAAAACGTAAACCAACGTCAAACACAATAATGTGTAATATCGACAAGTGATAATATATATATATATATATAATATATATATATATATATATATATATATATATGAAACTTTTAAAATCAAACCACCCTAAACTACCCTAAACGCTAAAATCTAACTCCGTTTTTATTAAAATCTAAATCTAATAATCTCACTAAAAACTAGAACCACACCAAAAATCACCAAAAAAATACTGACCACAAAAATTCTGAAACACTTTTTCCAAAAATATATTAAGTGTTTTGTCACAGTTTTGGCCTTTTCTTTGGGTAGAATCTAACAGAATAATTTTGACGTGAATCGGGCGTGTTAGCCCTTAAGCTAAACTTCTTAGGCCTCAACTTTCAAACCAAAGAACCCCTAACCCACTAACCCTTATAGCCAAAAAACAAAAATAAAATATAAAAAATACCAAAAGAAACTCAAAACTTCCCAAAACCCCTAAACCACTAAACCCAATAACCAATTTTTCCTTTTATAAAGTAAGATTCCAATTTCACCACAGACATCAATTCACTCCCATTCATCCACTAATTTATAGCTTTGGCGAATCTCTACAACCAAATGTGTAATAGCAACGAGCACAATCTCACATAATGCTAACAATATATAGTGTTATGAGAGCAAGACCAACGATTCTTCAAAAACTTTAGACAAGTAGCTTGTGGTTTTCTCTGTCCCTATTTTCTAATTCATCCACCTACACATCATACGTACTCGAAATTTAATTCACCTAAGTCAATCGATGCTTTTTCAGAAAAAGCTTCAAATTTGTACTTGAGTTTTCAAAGCGAGATCTCTTGTCTGTCAGTAATTTAACAAGCTATATTTCACCAGTGGCTTAAATTTTTTGAACATTTTAGATTAATGCCATAAGAAAGCATTGTCAATAAAATGTCTGAATTATCAAAAATGCTCTGAATATTGAAAACACATTTTCGTCCAATGAGCATGCAGGTTTGATACCTATGGCTACAGGTCAAGTAAAAGATCATTCGTGATATCTCCACACTAAACCGCTAGCAACGATGGATGGGGAGTTAAACACATAAGACATCATTACTGATCATATAGGATATTGATGATGTAGTCTCGTCTGACATATCGTCACTCTGGAACAGAGAACGACCGATCTACACGGCGTGATGGATTCTCAACACTCAAGCACACCAATCCTTACGACCAAATTTAGGAAATATTAAGCGTCGCTTGATGATGACCTTTCCTCCTACGCAAAGACAATTATATATCTCAGTGAGGTGTGGATGCTTTCACACAAACTCAAAAACCACCATCCGAACAATCACCTTCCGTCAATCTGGTTGTGCGATAATCCCTACTACCCGTTACACCACGAGTAAGCAGGGTCAAACTAACGCACACGCATTCCAATGATCAAATTAAATAAAGAATAATCTTCTAAACACACAATACTGAGATTCTGATTTTTGCTAAAACACATGTCTGCAAAAAGTTCTAAAAGAGTTTAATAAATACTCGGAATCTATACAGTAAGTTACAAATGTCTTAATTCAAGTTTTTCTATTCTTACAGAAGTGATCTAATTTCATTTTGCGAATATGACAACATATGAATAATAAGTTGATCTATGGTTAAAATTAAAATGAGTACACACTACGCGCTCTCATATCTCAGTATATCCATGTTGATGGAGTTGAAAATTCACTCCTGTCATCAGCTATGACAGAATGGCATTCTCAAGCAATACTCTAAAACTTAACACGACTCGACCAACTGATCTTGCGTCAATTGGCTTAGCTTTGGTAACATGTGAAAAATAATCATAGGACGATGAAATTAATATAAACCGTCAGGACATCCGTAAGAATCACACCTACATCACGGCTAGGGACTTCTCATTACATGATCCCAATGGTGTTAATAAACAAAGATAAACGTTCAACTTTTATATATAAATGGAGAAAATCCAAAAATAAAATTAGTTTTAGTTCAGAGTAATTAAGAAACATAGTGAAACGACGGGGCCTTACATCAGTTCTTACAAAAGAACCTTAACTATCATAAAACATTGCGTGACCACACACAATCTGTACATGTGACCTCTTAAGTTCTTTGGGGATTTGATCTTAAGTGCTATAGCAACATACAATCATCCCTTATCTTATTACCTCTATCAAAACGAGACTTAAATGACCCAAAATAACAGTTGCTTAAATGTAAGGGGGGGGGGGGGGGAGCTATGGTTATGTTTAGAAAACTTAACAACAACTTACTTGTAATTCAATGTTATGGATGTTATCACTTGTGATATTATAAATAAATTACCGTTAGTATATTAAAAAAAAAAAAATAAAAAAAAAAAAAAAGGGTTAAAACATAGTTTATTTGTGAGAAAAATAGTGTTTATTAAAAAATAAAATTTAATTTTCCTTCTTTCTTTTCTAAATAATTTTTGTTCACTCCTTTTATATTGGTTTTCCCCCCCTTCCAATTTTTCCACCCTTTTTACAAAATATTTCTTTATTTTTTTGCATTGTGTTTTTTTAAATTGTTTTAAATAAAAATAAAATAAAAAATTTAATTTTAAAATTTTATTCTTCCCATTTTAATTTTTTTTTTTCTTTTCCCTTTTCTTACTTCTTTCACCCCTTTTCCCCCCATCCAGTCCCCTCCCCCTCCCTCTCCCACCATTTTCCTTTTGTCCCCCCTTACCCTACTTCTTTTTTCATTTCCTTACTTAAACACACACACACCCCCCCACCCCCTATATTATTTTTTTTTTTTTTAATAATTTTTTTCCCTTCCCCCACCTTTCCCCCCCCCCCCCCATTATTCTTTTCATTTTTCCTCACCCTCCTCTTTATAACAACCCCTTTCTAGATACCCCTCCCTTTACTTCACCACCAACTAATTAACATATCCTCTTATAATTATTTTTTCTTGTGTATAAACTTTATTATCCCCTTTTTTAGTAATTCTTTCATCTCTTCCCCCCTCCCCTACTTTCCACCCTTAAAATTTCTCTTATCATTTTCACGTCTCCTTTTTCTTTTTAATTTTTCTTTTTAGAATTTTTCCACACCTTCTTTTTCTCTTTGTTTCCGTTCCATTCCACATCACAACACAAAAACTACACCAAATATATGTCTTTCTGTTTTGCATTCTTGCTACATTGTGTGCAGGTGAAGTGGAAGATTAGAGCGCGAACAATAAAACAGTAACAGAAAACACCAAGCACAAAATGACAAACACTTAGAGGGCATGAAGGCGGACAAAAAAAAAAAAAATAAATGGAAAAAAGACTGTGCAAAATTCCAAAGCCGATCGAGCTCAAAAATAGCCAAAGTCAGAGTCAATACAGGGAAAGAATCAGCAGTCAAACCATGGAGCCGGAACTGAGAAGAACTACATTTGGAGAGTGACAATTCTCAAACAACCATCTGATGATCCAGGAAAAGCCCATATAGATGAAGTATACTATGAATGACTGTGTTAAGACCAATATGTGCTCCTCAAATCAAAATCACAAACACCTGCTTTCTTCTTAATGTCAAACAGATGGATGAACCAATTTTAATAGTTATTAACCATTTTTGATTAAGACATAAATAAATACTTTACTAGTAAAACAAAAACGGTACAAAGCGAGAACATTAACTAACGGACATACATACCTTAAGAAATAACGTGATATTTTAACAATAAAGTATACATAAACCTATACACTCAACACGTAAATACACCTAACCCCTGCGACATACAATACAAATACATAATCCTACCATATAGAGTGCCAATCCTACCCAAGTTCCAGCCGAATCTCACCATTGTACACCAAAACCCACTTCCTAACCTTATCTAGTAATAAAAAAGCACCTCCTGTATTGGAGTAATTCCTTCGAGATGAGTAATGCAAGAAAAATCCCCAAAAAAAACCAAACCTGAACCATAATGGCTTTAAAAAGACCCAATAGACATAAGGCAAAACCTAATAGTGGGAATACCAGACACACTCATTGGGCCCATTACATAGCCCAAGCCCAAACAAAAGCCCACAATATCTTTTTCTCATAAAACTTCATAGGGGACTAAATTGCCACCGTTTTTAAAAGTTGTTTTATAAAGAAAAAAATGAAAAAAATAAAACACAAGGCCATATTTGCACAATCTCTCCCAAGAACCATTTTCACGTATTCCTCTCTACTTTCTAGTATAAACAAAGCAGGGACCAAACTATTTGATAATTGTCAAGAATCACATATCCTTCTTTGAATTCTCTACATACTTATAAACCGCATAAGGCCAAAGCTGTCACTTTATTCCAAACATTAATTTATAATCTTGTTTTTTATCTTTCTCAAGTATTGTTTGATTGATGTAAAAAAAAATTAAAAAAAATAAAATGTTTTCCTTTAAAATTACCTTTTGTAAAAAAGTATCAACCATCACGGAGATAACTACACAAATAAAATGAAAAAAATATCAAGAAAACTTTTTTTGATGATTTTGGCATTTGAGCCCGCAATCGACTTCAGATAAAAATGGAAAAGAAAAGAACAACAACTAAAGAAAAAGAAAGGGGGGGGAAAAAAACACTCTTGCCTCTTCCCATTCTATCCATTTACAAGGTTGGACCTGTATTACCAAACAGGGTACACGAACCCCCACTATACCACAGCCACACAAACCAATACCTCCCTCATCCAACAAAGGATAATTACTTTTTCAAAATTTCAACACTTCATTTCAATTGTCAAACCAATGCCAACAAAGACGATGAGTTCAGTTAGAAAAAGTTCCCAAACACCACAAACAAATAAAAATATAACTATATTACAAAAGTAATAATTATAAAGAAACCTAAAATAAAAATAAACCCCTAATTACATATATTACATGATATATTAATAACCCATAATATTATTATACCCACCAATCCCAAATATATAACCACAATACATATAATATTGAATATATACCCTATAAAAATAAATCCCACTAAACCACAATAATACACACCCTCAATATATAACTGAAAAACCACAAAACCCCACACCCCCAGAAACACTTAACCCCCCACCCCCCCACACCACTAACCAAAACCCATCACACCCCCCAAACCCACTCCCCAAACCCCCCACCCCCACACCCCACAACAAAACCCACAACCAAACACAAGAAACAAAAAACTCCACCTAACAATAAAAAAAAAACATCACAACCCCCACCACCACCACACTACACCCCCCCCCACACACAAAACACCCCCACCACCCTCTCCCTCCCCCCCTAGAAAACAACCACCCCAAAACCCCCCACACCCAACACCCAACCCCCCCCCCTAAGCCCCGCCCTCCACTCACACTATCCCTATCACCCCCCAACTCTTAAACCCTCAACTGATACCACAACACCCCAGACCGGCTGCCTCCCCCACACCCCACCCCCCCTCTACCCCCTCCCTCCCTATCACACTCAACTCTACCCCCCCCCCCCCCCACCCCCATACCCCCACCCCACCCCACCCCATCCCCCTCTCCCCCCCCCCACCACCCCACCACCACTAAATACTCTCATAGCCAACATCCGCCCCCCCCACCTCCCTCCCTCTCCTCCTTTGCCCCCTCACAATAAAGCACCATAACAAACAATATTAACTATCCAACTTTCCCCACTACCTATACACAAACACAAATACCACACGACAAAGCCCCTCTAAATTCATAATCTTAAAAAAAAAATATAAAATCGTCACATACCAAAAAAACCCCCCATCTCTATCCCCTATATAACCCCAACACACCCCAACCCCCCCCCCTACCTTCCCTCTTATTAATCATAAAAAAAAAAAAAAAAAAAAAAAAAAAACAAAACAAAAAAAAAATCAACAAAAAAAAACCCAAAAAAAAAACTTAAACCCCCCACCACAACACCCACCACCCAACCCAACCGCACACCACAACCACAACACCTCACCAACCCACCCCCCACCCGACCCCCACCCCTGCATTATCCTCGCATAATACACAACACAACACTCAATATCAGTATCTTCGCACCCCATGACTTTCCCCACAACAAAAATACTCATAACCAAAAACCACAAAAACATCTATGGATTAGATGAGCATATATTTAATTTTTTCATGGGTTGTCGACTTACCCCCCCCCCCACCACTGATTATCTACAAATAATATAAATAAACACGATAAAAGTAAACTAAATCGTATATTTTTTTAATATTACCAATAAAATACCAACAAAAGTTACAAATTTTTTATAGGGAATAAACCAGGTCCCAAAACCGTTTTTTTTTTTTTTATTTTTGTTTATATATAATTTAATTTTAATATTCTTTTTATAATTATATATATTACTATTTTATTATTTATAATTTTTTTTTTTTTATTTTCTTTTCATGAAAAACAACAAAGCCGGTAAAATGGTGTTTAACCGCCGACAAGACTAATTGGTTTAAAGAAAGAAAATAAAAGACAAAAAACATAAATGAAATAAAAAAACATAAAGAGAACGAAACCATATCGTCCAGAAGTACTTTATAAAAATTTTTACCCTTTTAAAAAAAAAATAAAAAAAGACCGCCTTTTAAAACATCCCCCACAAACTATTCTCTAATACCACCAATACCCAAGGAAAACACCCAACCCCTATACAATACAGCTAATTAAGGGAGATAAAACAAACATCAACTCACCCAGCACAACCCAATCAAACCCACCACAAAAAATGGTCCCATTTAGATAGTGCACCACACAAACCCACCTTAAAAAAGACTTAAATTCAGAATCAACTACTTCACTAATTAATATTAACTACTAGTCACCACATTAAACAGATATCCAAAAAAGTCATTGAACAATACGTAGTGCCAAAATGGAATACAAAAAATAAACCTTCAGAATCATGTTTTTTCATTAAAACTCCAATAACTAAATCAACAATAAACGAAACATTGTTAATAAGATACTAATTCATCACAAAATCACTTGTACAGCACAAAAAAATAAAAAAAAAAAAAAAAACCTCCCCCACCAACACACCCAAAAACAAAAATAAAAATTACAACATAAAAATAATCACAACATAAATATGTACAAATCCAGATGCCCCAACACCCCAACCCTCATCCCCCATCAATAGGCTTGAGAATGATGTAAGGTCCAATGTAATGCTAGGAATTGCTTGGGAAGTAATCGTATCGACACACTCACATCACTCATCTCCAAGTCCAAAGGAGCCACTGAGCTACATATAACAGAGGATATGATGTAAATAGAAATTAAACACAAATATTTGTCGTCCAAATTAAAACGTAAGCCCGAAACACACGAAATAGCCACCCTATTTTTACTATTCTATCTTTTAGATTTTCTATTACACACACTCTGATGTACTCAGAGCTTTATACAATATGTTAATTGTACTACAAAAAAAATAAAATAAATAAATGGAGTTGGAGAAACTAAAAAACTGGGGGCCTAAAATATTAATAATGTGGAAAAATGGATTTTGCTCTATCAATTGCTATTTTATCTATTCTTCTATTCCTATTCCTCTATGAGTGTTTGACAACACACGTCTTATTAACAGATTTAGGAGATTACTTTGGAAGTAGTTTCACATTCCTAAAAAAAATTATCTGAGTCACTTTTTATCTCTTCTTTTCTCCTTGCCAATCTTCTTGACAATTCAACTCTTCACAAGTTTTAATCAAGTTAGTTTGTTTTAAAATCTGTTATAAATCATTTAAATAATGTTCTAGTATTTAAAGTTATTAAACTTTTATCACTTATACATTCAATTTATCCATTAGTATTAATATATATATTATTCATAAAACCATCTACTCTCTACTAATGAACTCACTTGCTTATAATCACTGCCTAGCTTTTAAATTGAAGTTTTGCATAATATAAAGTATTTGAATTCGAAAAAAATTCGCATGATAACACCCATACCCTAAAAACCATTAAAATATCGATTTTTATATATTATAGTTGATTGTTTGGTTTAACCATATTAAATTGTCAATATGGGTTTTTAATGGGTTATAACCACTCAGCCAACTTTGGCTGAGTGTGTAGGGTTTATTAAGCCACTTTAATCACAACTTTTAGTTTGAAAATAAGTTTTTAAGTTCCCTCTATAATCTGTTAAAATTTCAATAAGCCAAATTGAGCTTAAGTGCTCCAGCTGCTTATGCAGCTTAAGCACACTGTTGTTGTGCTTGTTGTTGTTGTTTTTAGCCATTTTACCCAACCCTTTGTTCTGTCATTTTGACATACCAAATATAGCCAAGTATGTATGTATGCATGATTCTTGAAATCAGCCATTTTTAAGCCCCATTATCAGCAGTTTTAATTAGGCCTTAAGCTCTCATAGTTTGGAAATAAGCTCATTGACCACCCCTTTTAATCTGTTTGTGGTTGGTTTTAGGTAAAAAGCTCTTAAGAGCTTATTTTCATAAGCCCAAAAGTACCCTAGCTCACTGCACTGATACTCCTCCCCTGGTGCAGAGCATGGCGTGTCTAATTAACACGGCTTAGCTCAAATTTTTTCTAGCTTAAAGACCAACAAAGGGCCCTATGTTCTTATTGTTTTTCCTTATAAGCATATCTGTTTACTTTTAGGTTTAAGTCAGCTTCAATACCCTTAGAAGCTTATTAAGGCAACTTAATATAAGCTCAAAAGTAGGCCTTTTCTGTTTTTTTTTAAAACTGCCAGCATAGCTTATCTCATTTCCAGCTTATTTTAGGGCTTATTCTAGAAACCTTAGCTTATTTAGGACTCCCCTCTCCCTATTAACTGTTTCCCATTAGTTGTAGCTTATTTTGCAGCTTAAATCCCAATAAGAAAGAAAAATAAGCTTATAAGCTTATTAAGCTTCTGTCAGTCAAAAAGCTCACTTTTCTAGCTTATTAAGTTAGATTCAGCATAAGTGCTTTTACAAAAAAGACTCCCCTTGAGCCCCTTAACAACTGTGCTTTAATAGCTTTTTGATAATAAGCACTTTGGACTTGCTTTGTAATCGGGGTCCACTTCAGGGACTGTTTGTGTAATTTTGTCTTTTATAGTTATAATTGTTAGTCCCCACTGTTAGTATGCCTTAGCTTCGTTAGTCCTAGTCCCAATACCACTGTTAGTCCCTATAATTAACATCAGTTAGATTTATTTAATTAATTAATTTTAAATTAGTGTTAATATTAATTAGTTTAATTACTTTTAATATAAACAGTTAACATTGGGCATGTTTTTATATTTTAGAATTGTTAGCTTTTTCATATTTAGTTTTATTTTTTCAGAATTTTTATAAACTTTTATTATTTGTCTTTTTCTATTTTCATTAGTTTTTTAATTAGTTATTAAACTTTGAAAATTCATAAAAATCCAAGAATTAATATATAAAAATATTTTCTTTTTTATAAAAATTTTCTTTTGTCCATTAGTGTCTAGAAAAATATAATATTTAGTGAAGGCTTAATTTTTCTTAAATTTCAAGGGCAGTCATAGACCCGTTTTAGCTAAACGTTGCGTTTTTAAAGAAAACGGATGGTTACCGTTTCTTTCGTTTTAAGGGGGGTACATTTCAAACAGAGGCGACCTCCGTTTTAGTTCTAGTTTTCTTTAATTTTCAAATAAGGTTAATTAAATTTAATTTTGATTTTTAATTTAATTTTATCATTTATTTTCTTACTTTTTAGTATTAGGTTTCCCGATCCTGATACTGTTCCCCGTGATTTTAGTATAGATTTTAATGATAAGGATTTTCCCTATAACTCATTTTGTTTCCCGTAGATTAAATTAGGATTTTTATCTAATTAATTTTAGTTGTAATTATTATCATTGTTCCAAGATCCATAAATCTAAATATTCATCATCATCAATTTCTCAACAACCAGGATTACCTTCAATTGCAGCCTCGTTGGGACATACGACCCGGGAAAATCTCTTCCGGAATTTTTATCATTGATTCTCTCTGTGTATTTTATCCTTTTTGTGGAATTTGACCTTTTGCCTTGGTCAAGGGCATTCGGTTAGGATCTGTATTAGGGTTGCTATATAATGTATGCTAAACAAACAATCAATTTTTAGGGCGCAAAGAGTATTGAAGCACTCAAAGTAAGAAAAAATCAAAGGCTGAAAAAATTCCAGAGAATATGAAAATCATTTGAAATACGGTCATGATGGACCCGATGTATCAAGAATTAAAGTTGGTTACGCACTATTGGTAATCTGAGAGACTTGATCAGTGCAATGAGTCCCATAATTAATAGGAGGGGGGGGTGGGGGGTGGGGGGGGGGGGGGGGGGGGTGGGGTTGGGTGGGGGGGGGGGGGGGGGGGGGGGGGTGGGGGGGGGGGGGTTTTTTTCCCGAATATTCCATTCACCTAGGTTCTGACAAGATGTATTAGGATCTAAAGAAACTCTACTGGTGGCCTAATATGAAGGCAATCATTGCTGAGTATGTTGGCAAATGGTTAACATGTTTTAGAGTTAACGCGAAATGTCAGAAGCCATCCGGCTTACTGGTACAACCGGAGATTCCTATGTGGAAGTGGGAGAGAATAACAATGGATTTCATCACAAAACTACCCAAAACCTCAAACGGACATGACACAATCTGGGTCATTGTCGATCGCCTTACCAAATCCGCACATTTCATCCCTACCCGAGAGACAGATAGTATGGAAACCCTTACAAGATTGTACATAAAGGAAATAGTCTCCCGGCATGGAGTGCCAATATCTATCATCTCGGATCGTGACAGTCATTTCACATCCAGATTCTGGCAATCATTACAAAGTGCTTTGGGTACTCAATTAGACATGAGTACGGCATATCATCCTGAAACCGATGGACAAAGTGAAAGAACCATCCAAACACTCGAAGACATGCTTCGAGCCTGTGTTATAGATTTTGGAAAAGGATGGGAAAAACACTTACCATTAGTAGAATTTTCTTACAATAACAGTTACCATGCCAGTATTAAGGCAGCACCATTTGAGGCACTTTATGGTCGAAAGTGCAGATCACCTGTTTGCTGGGCCGAAGTTGGAGATGTTCAACTTACGGGACCAGAAATAATCCATGAAACCACTGAAAAGATAGTGCAAATTCGACAACGCTTGCAAGCTGTAAGAGACCGGCAGAAAAGTTATTCCAATATAAGAAGAAAGCCTATAGAATTTCAAGTTGGAGATCGTGTTATGTTAAAAGTGTCACCTCTTAAAGGTGTCATCTGATTCGGAAAACGAGGAAAGCTTAACCCTCGGTACATTGGACCTTTCAAAATCCTTGAACGGATTGGCCTAGTGGCATATAAACTTGAGCTTCCTAAAGAGCTCAGTAATATCCACAATACTTTCCACGTTTCTAATCTAAAGAAATGCTTATCTGAAGAATCCCTTGTCATTCAAATGAAAGAGATTCGACTCGATGACAAACTCAACTTTGTGGAAGAACCAGTGGAGATCATGGATCGAGAAATCAAGCAACTGAAGCAAAGTTGTATTCTTATAGTCAAAGTAAGATGGAACTCTAAAAGAGGACCAGAATTTACGTAGGAACGCGAAGATCAAATTTGTGCCAAGTATCCACATCTGTTTTCAAACATCACTACGGCATCTAACTAAATCTCAGGACGAGATTTATTTTAAGGGAGGGAGACTATAACAACCCGTAATTTTCATCAATGTAATTATCCATCTATTAAATTAGATGCACTGTAATATCCATCTATTATATATATACCACCTTTTTACAGGGAAATTTTTGCTTTATCTCATTATGCAACGTAACTTGCATCTCTAAAGTAAACGAGCTCACGCAACCTC
>BQNB010159875.1:0-10442 GCA_026074375.1 Tanacetum coccineum | reverse complement strand
ATTCTTCAAAGTCTGAAAAGCCTCTTCTTGTTCTACGCTCCACTCATACTTTTGATTCCTCTTAGTTAGGGAAGTAAGGCGGTTCAACAATCTTTAAAAAAATTGTGATGAACGTCGGTAGTAACCTGCCAATCCTAAGAATAATCATCCAATTCCTCATTGCCTCACTCTTACTCGGGTCCACGTAAATCCATTATGGTTGACCATGTGACCAAGAAAATGCTCTTCTTCCAACCAAAACTCACACTTAGAAAACTTAGCATACAACGTCTCCTTCCTTAGTGACTCCAACACTAACTTCAAATGAACTTTATGTTCCTCCTTCGACTTTGAGTAGGCCATAATGTCATCAATGAATACGATGACAAACCTACCTAAGTATCTGTCACACCCCGCCAAGGCAGAAACACGGGGCGCAATGAGAAAGGGAATCATCACAACACATTGACGTCTATATAGAGAAACTAAATATGCACAAAATACAAGGTATAGACACGCAGTGTCATAAAAATACCCAAAAACATCAACAAAATCTAAAGGCGTCTGACATTGAAATAAAGGCAGTTCATGATAATGTCATGACATGCAAATATTTACACATCCAAACAAAACAAGTCAAATAGCATCCATTATCCAAAACAAATAACGAAATCTAGATAACTAAACTTCGCCAGCTGCCTATGGTCCATCTAGCCACTTTTCTTAACCTTAACCTCATCTTTTTAAATACCTGAAAATGATTCTTATACGTCAACACAATGGTTGGTGAGAAACATAGGTTTTCAGACACACATACTCAATCCATTACCAAAATCATTAACCAAATTACTGTGATTATAGCACAACACTTTTGCATGACAATTATGCTAACTAACATACAAGCTAACATGCAATTCAATCCAAAACCACTCAATCAAACACCAAGCAGACAACCTCAATCGCTTTTGGATCAATCCAATTCCATTTACCCTCTAGCTCAGACTTGAGATACTCGCAAGTAACCCTCCTGACTAGGCAACATCTCAATATCTCATAACCAAATCTCATTCCCTCTAGCTCAGACCGGAGATACCCGCAAGTAATACTCCTGACTTAGCTCACACATCAATATCACATCACATAACATGTAGCGCATAACGCACATTAGTCACATAATAGTTCATGCATTTACACTAACACATAATCACGATAATTTAAAACATATTTCAACACTTGTATCATTTCAATCCCAAGTTTAAAACGCAATAAAAAGTAGGACTATGTAACTCACCTGAATGCTCAAAATGCAGCTTCCAATTCCTATCACGCAACTATACAAATAAATAAACACGGTTACATGCGACCAAGCTAAAAGCTCTAGTCCATGTAATATACATATGATGGATGTCTAAGGGTGTGATTAACCGTCATGGGCCACCCCGACACCATGCCCAACCTTAACCACTTCATTAACACTTTACACTAGTTAACTACAATTTATTCAAAAATGCAGAATTTTCGTGTATCTTTACTAACTCAAAACCCTTACTTGCTGACCTTCATAAATTATACCAAAAATCACCTAAGTTCATTTGTGAGTTTACTAACTACCTTTTGATTCCCAATTACTCATTACATGTGCAACTATCCCAAATAAGATCAAACTTTAAAATGGTCACAATTCGGATCGGATTGCACACTAAAAAGTATGGCCCTAATTACCCTACTTAGACACACAATCAGAAGCGCTCTTTCCAGGGTTTCTTTATATACATATAGAAATTAATCACTGTAGATTTTCTAACCTTTATTCCACTTTTAAGTTAGGGTTTTACCCTCCTAAATATGACCTAAATCTGACCCGTATTTACTGTTTTGACAACCTTTCTTGCAACTAACGTTTGACCAACTTCCAGAACTCCAAATCATTCGAGGCCGGACTTTTTGAAAAATAGACTCTTTGAACTATAATTTAGGCATTGGAATCATTTTAAAACATGTTTTAACATCTAGATATCATCAGTTGAATACAGCCCTAAAATCTGCTCAACTCTAAATCAAGATTTAACGCGATCTAACCCTAACAATTTACACCAATATGATCCTAATTAAACCCCAAATACTCTAGCATGATTAATAAATCCTTAATTACAGTAGATCTTAAAACCCTAATGATCTATCATATTAATTGTTACATGTTTTAAAGAAAACTAAACAACTAAAGTTAATAAACATACCTAAACCTTGATTCTTGAAACACTCAATCACCAACTTGTTCTTGATTTAAAAAAAATCTTTTTTTTCTTGAGGGATTCAGCTGATCACAAGGAGAGGGGAGGAGAAAAGTAATTTAGGGATTTATT
Organism: Tanacetum coccineum; assembly: GCA_026074375.1. Taxonomy (NCBI): domain Eukaryota; kingdom Viridiplantae; phylum Streptophyta; class Magnoliopsida; order Asterales; family Asteraceae; genus Tanacetum; species Tanacetum coccineum. The sequence goes on along the minus strand of BQNB010159875.1, from coordinate 8,100 downwards.
TATCTTATATTTATACTAATAGAATCCTATTTTAAGTCAAACTTTGTTTCTTTTTTTTCTTTTCTTTAAAAAGGCCGATTATATATATATATATATATATATTCATTAATTAACTAATCACTTTCATTACCTTAAGTTTTCATAAAAACCTAAGCTAATTTGGGTAAACCTTTTTACATAAACGCTACTTACTAACTTTCTAAAAATAACTTTTCATTTCACCTTTCACTTTCTATATTTAGAAAGTCTACTATAAATATCTAAATTTCACTCACTTCACTTATTTTCAACATGATACATTTCCCAAAAACGCCTAACACAAACTCATTCAACTAATAACGTAGCATTGCATGCAATACGTCATTCCTTTCCATTATCACTAATAATTAGATACGTACATACGTAATACTTACACAAAATAATACGTATACATAAAACCACACTACTATTTCATTGTCACAAAATGTGAACCAAAATGATATCTCCATCATCAACCATAAAATCAATCAAAATGAGACGATCGCGCTCTCCATCATCAACCATAAAATCAGTCAAAATGAGACGATCGCGCTTCATAGATTAATAATCAAACTCACATAGAATCTCATAAACACATAATTATAACACATAAAGATATATTGGTCAACTCTAAAGGTTTGACTAACCTGCTCAAGACACGGTTGTCACATGGTGGTGACTTAAATCAATTTAAAACACAATAACACACACAAGCAGATAATCAAAAGATAGAAGAGCGTCTAGCCAAATATAAGAAAATTGTATTAACCATGATTAATCCAATTAAAACACAGGTTTGTTTATTTTAGTGCAATGAGTGCTTATCTCGAGGCGGCATATAATTCCAAGATTTAGGCGGTACTTCTTCCTAAAACCTAGACACATAGAATTCTGTCACAATTAAACGCATCCGCATAAAGCATCCTATTTGCTTATTATAATCTATCTTAGGAGATTAATAATGGTAATCTTATTAAACCCTAGCTCATCGATACTTTACCCACTTACTGCTTAACGGCCTTTTATATACTAGTAGTCCACTGTCCTAGTCTTTACCAAAGGAATCGATACGTTATTTGTTGATCCCATGTCACCTGCTAGTCCAACTTGTTCACATAACCAAATTGGTCTAAAGTATAGGTGAATATTCTGTATCCCTATTACTCTAGATATATAAATTGCAGATATGGAGAGCCATCCCGACATCTAGCTAGCGAGATATTTTACATTCTTAGATCTAGTTGAATGATGGATCATATACTTAAGCACGTAAACAAGCATGAATTGATAAACATAATCAACAACCAATGATAAATTAAGTAATCGATATAAACAAACCAAAAATTTATATCTTCATAATCATGGTTAATACCCAAGGGTATTAGCCCTTAACCATTGTAATTAATACAAGAATAATTAATCAACCAAGGTAAACTAACCGAGCTAAATGAATGATACCAAAAATCAAACGATTATAAGAGTATAGGGATTACAATGTGTTTTCTATGGAATTAGAAGCTTTGCTTGACCTCTTCTGCTCTTCTTGTCTTCTGAAAATCAACTTTTTGTGGATTAGCGGTTCGAAATATGTCAAAGCACATCCATAAACTCGTTTTTATGTTTTTTATTTATAGTGTCTGAAATTTGGTCGATACGCTGTATTGGTCAAGGTCAATACAACGTATTTGGGGTTTCTTGGAGTAGGGATCACGTTCAATATCTTCCAGAATATTTAATTACTATATCTTGGATACGGCGTATAGAAGTCTTCTGGATACGGCGTATAGGTCTTTGTTCTTCGTGGTTTCTTGTGAACTGCAGGCACAGAGACGCCGTATCTTCCTTGATGGATACTGTATATTGAATGTTAGAACAATATTCTTCAGATTTCTTCGTTTAAGCTCCAGAATGTGTGCCTTTTAGCTAATTTTCACAAAGTACTCCATAATTATTGCAAATCTCAAATATAAACGATTAAGTACTAAATCTTGCAATAATTATATAAAATGAGTAAGAATCACGGGATAAATGATGCTATAAAAATGACATTATTTGATGTCATCACTCTCACATTTAAAATGTTAAGTCATTGCGTGTATATGATATTGTAATATTTCTCTACTTTTTATTCATCTTACACAACGGGTTGGTTGTCTCTTCACTAATAACATGTCATTTTCCATCTCTAAATTATGTCTTTTATTTATCTATTTTGTTTCTAACAATAGTAAATACATTTTCAATAGATGCAACTATGCAAAATTTAATATTGACATATCTTTTTTTTCATCTTTTTTATTTTGGTTTTCGTGTCATAGATTCTAGTTCGCCCTTTTATTGGAAGTTAAAACAATAGTAAAGAGTTAAGTTTGATAGCACATAAAATTAAAGTTAAAACAATAGTAAAGAGTTAAGTCCCATAGCAAATAAAATTAAAGTTAAAACAATAGTAAAGAGTTAAATTCCATAACACATAATATTAAACTAAATCAAAATTCACAATTTTTATTTTTAATATTTACATATAAAAATATTTTGAAAAGCAATTATTGGTTTTTTTTTTTTTTTTTTTATTGAATTCCCAATAAAAAAAAATAAAATTTAAAAGTTTTTTTGCCACAAAAAAATTATTGCAAAATTTTGGACCAAAAATAAATTAAAAGTAGCTGTGTGCATATTTATTTTTTAATTTATTTTTTTTTTTAGAGTTTTATTGGAAAATGTTTATTGCAAAATCATAGGATTTATACAAAATACCATGGGCTTACTATAAATATGAGGCCCCACCCAGGTGAGGCAAGAAATCCACCTCAAATTTTATTTATCCAAAGGATATAGACAAAAAAAGTTTTAGAGTTATTGAATGTATGAAATCATAGGTTATAAAATAAAGGATTTAAATAAAGTGAGGCAAAATGTGATATCAAACCTCATTTTACAAAGTGTAAAATAGTAAGAGATGTATTATTTAAATGTATTTTTGTGTCTTTACATAATGAGATATCATTTCAATTTATAATAAAATATAACTTGAAGAATAAGCTAACTAACCCCAAACTTAATGGACCCAAGCCCACACTCGGGTTTGGGCCATAATCTAATCGTCTAACACTCCCTCGCGGTTTAAATGACAACCTTCTAAACGGACAAACTGGAATGAATATTGAAAGCCGCTTCTTCTTTTCATTATCTTCTTTTTTTTGTTTCAGCAGAAGTGTAATTGTATTTGGGGCATAGTTGTTTATTGCTTGCAACATCCTCCTTTGCGTGGTGATTTTTTTTACGCCTGGCTTACTTTGCCTTTAGGAGGGAGCGGCAATTTGATGATCAACTTTTGTTGTCAACGACAATGATCTTCAACAATGAAAACAAATATATGATGAAGTAAAAAATATAATTGATCGAAGGAAACTCAACATATTTTTTTTGTTTTAAAGGCTAGATTTTAGGGTTTATGAATTAGAAACTAAAAAAAATCCTAATTAAAAAAACAATAAAGCGAAAATAAACGGAATCCCTCCGGATCACCGGCAAGTAGCCGATGACCGAAGGATAGAAAATTTTGTTAGTGGATCTTACCTAAAGTTGTGATACCATGTAATATAACAAAAAGATGTATTATTGATTGAATGTGTTTGCCAATTACATAAGATAACATGCCTTTTTATAATAGAACATAGTTTTGAGAATAAGCTAACATAAACCATAAACCCTAAACATAATGGACCTAAGCCTTTGATTAGGCTCTGATGCCATGTAAAATAGCAAAGAGATGTAATATTGAATTGTGTTTTTGTGTCCTTACATAATGATATCATCTCTATTTGTAATAAAACATAACTTGAAGAATAAGCTAACTAACCATAAACCTAATGGACCTAAGCCCACAATCGGGTTCATCATCTAATCGTTTAAAGGGGTGTTTGGGTTTGCTTATTGAAAATAGATTATTCGTTTTGAAAATAAATAATTAGATAATCAACTGTTACAAAACGTAATTTTAAAATATAGTGTTTAAATTTGATTATGTTGTTTAATATCACAATAATAAGATAATCAGATTTTTGAGTGTTTGGCAAAACATATTATTTAAATATTTAACTTGTAAAATGACTAAAAAAGACATTATTGTAAATTATATATTTTGTAGCTAAGCCTCATTTCTTTAAATTATCTTAAATTATATATTTTGTAGGTTAAGTTTATGTATTTAAAGCCACGTTAATGTTAAAAAGCAACATATCAAGACCAACTTATAATATATGTAATAATCTAAACTAAATATATTAAATGGAAAAATTGAAGTATGCTCGAATTACAACATAGGTATGCATCTTCAACTCATTTATTTAAAGTTATTATTGTAAATTCTCAACTCGATTATTGATCCACAAAGACTGCGTTTTCTAAAAGCACGTGGCTATCTACTTTTGCAAAATCATGTTTTCAGACTTCCAAAACGCAAATAAGTGATTTATCACTTGGTTTTGCCAAATACTTATTTAAGATTATCTCCATTTATAAAACGCAATAAGTAGATAACTAGGCTTAAAATGCAATCCCAAACACCCCTAACACAAAGCTCGTTAGAGCAAGCATTGTCATGGCTCAAGTAATTTCTTCACCTTTACATCACTTCAGCATTTCACATTTCACATTCACACACAAAAACACTCACTCACTCATCACTCAAGCCATTTCTTCCTGTCGGCCATCTAGTCCTATTACTTTTTTAGTGCGGTGCGATGGGTTGCAATAACGTTACTTTTTTTGTGCAGTGCGATGGGTTGCAATAACGTAAGGCCTATCGGCCATCTAGTCCTGCAGATGTTACCTTTTTAGTGTGGGGAGGGGGGGGGGGGTAATAATGTTGCTTTTTTAGTGCGGTGCGATGGGTTGCAATAAGGTAAGGCCTGTCGGGCATCTAGTCCTGCAGATGTTACTTTTTTAGTGTGGTGTGATGTGCTTTCTATTTTAGTAATAATAATGTAAGGTCTGTCGGTCATCTAGTCTTGTAGATGATATTATTACATCTAGTGTTTTGAAACCCGGTTCGACCCGGCCGGCTCAACCGGTTTCGGTCGAAAAAACAGGTCAAATTAAACCGGGTTTCATATTTTCGAAATCCGGTTTGACCCGCCGGGTTTAAGGTGACCCGGGTCAACCCGGTTCTCGAGACCCGGCCGGGTTTTGGTTTTTTCATGTTTTTTTACAAGTAAAGTAAGTTTTTTATATATATTTGCGATGTAATTTTATTTGTTACATGTTATATTTGACAGTAAATCGTTTTTAGGCTAAATATAAGGTATATTCATAATTTATATATATAACTTTTTGTATTATTGCAAATATTATTATTTTTTATTTGTTTTTGAAAACCGTGTTGACCCGGCGATTGAACCGGTAACCCGATGACCCGGTGACTCGACTGGGTCGATTAGAGACCCGGTTTTCAAAACATTGATTACATCTACTTTATCATAAATAGAGGCAACTCTAATATGGGTTCCATTGGAATGGTGCGGCTCAAATGCATGACACCGTTCGCTCTAATGGGGTGTTTGTTTGGTGGGTTTTGCACATGGCGTGGTCATACATTTTCTGTGTCACTCCTACGACAACAATGTGCAACACGATTACGCTTTGCCAAAGACCCAACAATAGATTAGAAAAACGTCCAATATATTTTGTTGACCCAAAATCGTAAATGCAAAGTAGTCTCGCATACTATAAGTAGATCGCGCCACAAGCATAGCGATTTACATTTTTTGTTTTTTCTTTAAAAAAAACTTATGTAAATAAAAAAAATGTGGATCGCGCCATAATCATAGCGATTTACTTTTTTTTTTTTTTTTTTTTAAAAAACTTTTGTAAATTTCGCAAAAAACGAGCCCTAAATTTTTTTTATGTAGATCGCGCGACATCAATAGCGATTCAATTTTTTTTTGTTTTTTATGTAGATCGCGCATCAGGGATGGCGATTTACTTTGTTTTTTTTTGTCTTTTAAGGTTTTGCAGATGAATAGTAACGCACAGTAGGGTTTTTTAGATGAATAGTAACGCACAGTATGATGAAATGATATACCACTGCCATATTTTGTCGCTTATGAATTTGAATACGGACTATATGATTATATAGTGATAATATGGTTCTCTTAATTTAGTTCATAAGAAACAAAAGTTGAGGTTTTTCATTGTTTCTCTTTGAAAGTTTAATTGTTTGAGGTTTTTCATTGTTGATTGTTACTGTTTGCGGGTAGATCAAAGTTGGTGTTGGTGCGGTATTCTTTTAAAGGGTTTTTGTATTTGGTGATTCCGTGGCTTACTTGTTTATTATAAGATGGATTTGACCGGTTACGAGGTATAGTATTTTTATTTTGTATCATTTGGCTATTTTATTATTTGATGTATATATGTGTAGTAATATATGGTTATTTATTTATTTGTTTATTTGGTACCTCGTGTTCTTGTTACATGTAGAAGTAAGTTAAAGTTGCTTAAAACAATTAAAACAATAATTAGTGGCACTGATCGGGAAGCACTGTTTAGACAATCCTGTTTTGGTTGGGTATTAGATCAAACTGATTTTATAGAGAATTGTAAATTAATACATTTTATGTTAGGGCGGCAAATTTATGATGAAAATGGTGATGAAAATGTTTCATTGTATTACCATATAAATAAAAATTTTAGTATACCATTTGGGAGAGAAGAATTCTGCCTAGTAACTGGGTTAAGGTTTGGGGTCCAGAATTGGGCTGAGTATGACACCAAATAGCGTATTCCTTTTAGGCGACGGGTGTTTCCGTCATATTTAGATGGGCAACCTATTACAGGCATCGACATCACAAATATGATTGTTGACCAGTCATTTGCTCAATTATACGATCACGATGCTATTGGCCTTTGTTGTCTAGGCATATTGCAGCTTGTTATATTAGGTGTGGAGAGTAGACGTGCTGTCCCTGACTGGATTTTAAGATTAGCAAATGATAGAGTAGCTTGGAACAAGTATCCTTGGGGTTCATATGTATGGCCAACATTGTACTCCCAACTTAGGAACGCAAACGTCAAACGTTGATCGCCCTTGTATGTCGATGAGCCTACAAATGAAGATGATGCGAAAAAGTATTCAATCTTTGGATATACTTGGGCATTCAAGGTATGTCAAAAATAAGTTTATAATGTAAAATAATTGAAACAATGTGTTTTTTTTAGACTTGGATATTGAAGTCTTACCGAGTAACTACGATTATGTATTTTGATCGTTACAATCGGTATCCTAGAGTTGCTGCTTGGAATAAGAAAAATGGAAGGTTTTTGGGACCAATGGTTATTCCTTTTTTTGAAGTGAGTTTTATTTAGTTTAATAGTTTATTAAGTTGATTATATAATTTATTTAATAATTAATTTCCTTTTTTTTAAAGGGAAATTTGCCTGATGCGAGATTGACACCAGACGATAATGAGGCTCGATCGGACTGGTTGATTTCTAGTAGGGCATACTTTGACGGCTTTATTTGTCAAGTTGAACGAGTACCGTTTGATTTAAGCCGTCAAAATATGTATGAAATTCCATCTGATATTTACCGAGAGTTCGATGAACAAAAAAGAGAAATCGAACAAAATAAAAAAGAAGTTGATAACATGAAGGAAGAAATGCGTAAAATTTAGGGAGGAAATGAATGTTCAGCCGGTGCGACAAGAGAATAATGAACCGATTATTGTTGATCAACATTATGGGTTGAGCGATTTTACTCAATTCCAAAGCACGTATGTATAATTTATGTACTTTTAATATAAGGCTTTGTAAGTAAAAAATATAATTTTGTATTTATGGGTGTTCACTGGGTGGTCCGTATTCATTGCAGGGACATCTAAATAGCTCATATTTCAATATGGGTACGCCACTGAATTTCCAAACCCCAATGCAGTCCCAACCTGGTTCATCTGTTTGGCAAAGACAGATGCCGCCTCAGTCGGCCACTCAGTATTGGCAACCCGATATGTAACACCCCCAAATTGGGTCGCAGCGGAATATGGGTCCGGGGCATGTTACTTTATGGATCAACAACACAAGAGA
>BQNB010159874.1:0-11728 GCA_026074375.1 Tanacetum coccineum | reverse complement strand
TGACCAGCAGAAACATAATCAGCAGGAATGCTACTTGAACTATCAGCAGGAACGACTTAATGCTATCAGCAGAAACGACTTAATGCTATCAGCAGAAACGACACTTAGTCGTTTGTAGTTTGTCCCAACAAAAACTTTTGATGTAAGTAGGTTTCAATATTTGATTGCTAGTATTGGAATGCTAAATCCTTAAAATCTTTTATCTCTTTATGTTTTTGTAGAGTTTTGTATGAATTAGTACTGTTATTCATGTCATTAAAAGTTTCTGTTGTTAAGTATAATTAGTGCTGCTAGTTATACTTAATACTGCTGAGTTTCTACTGTTAGTTATACTTAATACTGTTAGGTATAATTAATACTGTGATTATTGTGAAAATTGCTATGGATTGTGTTTTCTTGGTTTTTAGACTAACATTTTGTAGAAAAAGCAAAGAAAAGTGTTAGATTGATGATGGAAAAGCTGGTTATTAGAGAAAATAGACAGAGAGTTTTGGTGAGAAAAAGAATTGAGAGAATTGGTGAGAATAAAAACAGAAAGAGAGCTGTGTGAAATAAAAACAGACAGAGTGATTTGGTGAGTAAAAGAATTAAGAGAAGTGGTGAGTTGAAAAACAAAAAGAGAGTTGAATATATTAAAAACAGACAGAGTGTTTGGAATGGAATTAGAGTTAATGCTGGTGACTCAAAGTTAATGCTGCTAGGCATAAACTTAATACTGCTGGTAAAAGTTAATGTTGTTACGCATAAACTTACTACTGCTGGTGAAAGTTAATGCTGCTAGGCATAAACTTACTACTGCTGGTGAAAGTTAATGCTGCTAGGCATAAACTTACTACTGCTGGTGAAAGTTAATGCTGCTAGGCATAAACTTACTACTGCTGTTGAAAGTTAATGCTGCCAGGCATAACTTACTACTGCTGGTGACAGTTAATGTTGTTGAGGGTATTTTCATAAATACTTCGATTAAGGGTTTCAATCACTCATTTAATCGATTTCATTCACTCATATACTCTCTAATCACAAACCCTAACTCAATTTTATCATTCATCATCAAAACCCAACACAAATGGCGGATCTAAAGTTTGCAGATACTCACAATTTGGTCGCGTTTTTGTCTAAACCCGCAGAAAGTGAAGGGTTTGAGCAGATAGTGGATTTTCTGAATGCAAATCCTATAAGATATGCACTAACGATCAATCCCACTATATACATTTCGTGCATAGAACAGTTCTGGTCTACTGTCAAAGCCAAAACTGTCAATGGGGAAGTACAGTTGCATGCCCTAGTGGATGGAAAGAAGATAATCATAACTGAATCAACTGTGAGAAGAGATCTTCAACTAGAAGATGCTGAAGGTGTTGATTGTCTACCCAATTCTACCATCTTTGAACAGCTTACACTGATGGGGTATGAGAAAATTTCACAGAAGCTTACTTTCTATAAGGCATTCTTTTCCCCACAATGGAAATTTCTGATTCATACTATTTTACAATGCCTAAGTTCTAAGACTACTGCATGGAATGAGTTTAGTAGCACTATGGCATCTGCAATTATCTGTTTAGCTACAAACCAGAAGTTCAACTTTTCAAAATACATTTTTGAAAGTATGGTGAAGAACTTGGATAATTTGTCTGGGAAATTTTTGATGTATCCAAGGTTTGTGCAAGTGTTTTTTAATCAACAGCTTGGTGATGTGTCAAGTCACAAGGAAATTTATATTGTACCCTTTCACACTAAGAAGATTTTTGGAAATATGAAGAGGGTAGGCAAAGGCTTTTTTGGTAGAGTAACACCTTTGTTTCCAACAATGGTGGTACAAAACCAATCTGAATTGGGTGAAGGTTCAGCAATGCCCACTGATCCCCATCACACACCACATTATTGACATCATCTCCCCCACTCGCACTACACCTCCTCCCCCCCCCCCCCACACACGCCCCTCCCCCAAAATCCAAGAAGCCTAAGGAAAAAGGACATAAGGTACCTCAGACTAGTGGTCCTACTGGACTGTAGTTAGACTGAGGCTTGTCCATAAGAGTTGGATGACAGTTTGCGTGAGGGTTACCAACTAATGCTTTCTACTTTGAAGCAGAGCAGGACAATGGTAACATAGTAGCTTAGACATAATCAAAAGGCAACACCTAATGAATTCTAGTCCCTAGGACTACTTTATGGTGGTAGGTCCCTGCGCGCCTAGTAACCATGGGGGATACTATTGCTCTAACTAGGTTTAAGAATATATCTAAACATTACAATGATCTACGCTTCGTAAGAGTTACACAAAACTTCAAAGTGTCGAAGGATAGTCTGAAACTTAAGGAATTGATGGAATTATGTCCCAATTTACAAACAAGAGTTCTTGATTTGGAAAAGACAAGACTCACAAGATGAATATGATTGATAGGGGTCAAGAAGCTTTTAAAAAGAATAAAAGGGTCAAGAAAACTCATGGGCTTAAAAGGTTATACAAAGTTGGTCTTACAGCTAGGGTTAGAATCATTGGAGATAAGAAAGTTTGGGTGGAGGATATCCAAACAAGGGAGGATATTTGTTTTGATGCTAATGATGAACATTACCCTGGTTAATGATCAACGATGATGCTGGATTGTTTGTTGTCGAATACTTTGACTGGTGATGAGGTGTTAGCAGAACAAGAAGTTGCTACTAAAGATGTGAATTTGACTGTTGATGAAGTTACTTTGGCTCAAGCACTTGCTGCTTTGAAAAGTGTAAAACCCAAGGTAAAAGCCAATGTTGTAGAAGAGCCAAGTGTACCAGTTAGTGCTGCCAGTACAAAGGTTAGTGCTGCTACAACTACAACAACTGCTACAATTCTAACTCTAAGGAAATGAATTTCATACTGAGATAGGTACTTCTAAACAACATCAACAATTTCCTTACTCCATCACAACAATGTTCTTAGGACAAAGGCAAGGATTTTATGGTAGATCTAAGAAGTTTTGAAGAAGAAAGATCAAATCAGTTTTGATGAACAAGAAGCTATATATTCAAGCTGAGTTTGATGAAGAGGATAGACTTGCAAGGGAGAAAGATGAAGCCAAATGTACGCCTCGACTAAAGAATTCGGAAGGATATTTAGTACTAAGGTTGAATGCTGATTACAGTTGGCTTAAAGTCTGCAAGCTGAAGAACAGAGCTGTTAAAAACCTGAACAAAAAAGCCTACATTATTTAAAGAAATCCATAGAGCAAAGAAGAAAGAAGATGAATGCACTTTGAGCCTAAAAGAGCAGAAGAGAAAGAAGAAGAACAAGCTACCAACAAAAACTCAACAAAAGAAAGACCATGTTACCTTCCTTAAGATCATGGAAGGTTGGAAGCCCCCCCCCACAAAGACTTGAATCATAAAAGCCTTTGATTCTATCAAAGAATTGTGTAGTGACAAAGCTTTAATAGGTGAACATGTTTGTAGGATTATAGTAATAGACTTGGGGAAATGGTCGTTCAAAGAGAGCAGGAGATGAGCTAGAACAAGAGGTCACTAAAAAGCAAAAGGTAGATGATGTTCAAGAAACAACTAAAGTGGATGATGATCAAGAAGCAGCTAAGATTAAAGAGCTCATGGAAATTGTTCTTGATGAAGAGGAAGTAGCAATTGATTCTATTCCTTTGGCTATTAAGCCTCCAACCATTGTTGACTAGAAGATTCATAAAGAAGGAAAGAAAAACTATTACCAGATCATCAGAGCTAATGGAAGTTCAAAGATGTAATTAGTTTTCAGTCATATGCTCAAAAGCTTTGACAGGGAAGATTTTGAAACTCTGTGGAAATTGGTAAAAGCTAAATATGGATCAACAAGACTAGTAGAGGACTTAGATTTTATTCTATGGGGAGATTTAAAGACAATGTTTGAACCACATGTTGAAGACAGAGTCTGGAGGAATTAATAGGATTACAGAGTGTTGGATTGGAAACTATATGACTCCTGTGGAGTTCATTCCTTAAGGATGCAACATATGCACATTTACATGCTGATAGAAAAGAGATATACCCTTACACCTGCTACAATTACTGATATGTTAAACAAGAAGCTTCTTAAACTTCTCACAAAACAGCTTAAGAATCAATGAAGTATTTGGAAGCATCCTCCTGGTGTTTATGAAGCTTTAAATGAAGAAACTTGAGATTTTGAAGAAGAATATCAAGTTTAAGGGATGATTGTTAGGATTAAAATCCTTCTTAATGCTGCTAGTATTACTGCTATTCTTATTGATGTTAATGCTGCTTAGTCATAGTTAGTGCTGCTATAGAACTTCAATGAAAATTATTCTAAGTGTTTAAGACTGCTGGTGAAGTTACAACTGCCAGTATAAAGTTAAGACTGCTAGAGGAAATTACTACTGCTTGAAGAGTTACTACTGCTAGTATAAAGTTACTACTGCTAGTGCATATTGTGCTGACTCTGAGACTTAGAGAAGACAAAACTACTAAGTTGTTAATATTGCTAGTACAAAAGTACTTACTGCTGGTGTAAAGTTAATGTCTGTGAAGGACAGTTAAGGCTCAATAGTTGAAGAAGTTGGAGTACTGATGGGAGTTTGTTTAGTACTGCTTATGTGATTTGTATGAGATGTTTTAGAAAAAGATATGTATAAGTTATTTATTTAGAAGATTATGATTACTTAGGAAAGTATTGTAAGTCGTTTAGGACTCCTTGGTGTATAAAAGGAGGTCCTAGAGCATAGAGATGAATGTATCAAAAAACTAAATGAAGGTCATCATAGAATTTATTCATAGCTTCATGGTCTTGTAACCCTAATACTTGAGAGTATTTCGGTATTATTTGCTTTAATAAATATTTAGAGCTTTTTATGTGGTGTTGGAATTATATGTTCATTGTGTTTTATTGTTCCATTGAAAATTCTTTTTATTAAAGATTAGATTCCGCATAATCTTTAATACATTCACACAAAGTTTCTACTATAGTTGTGTTAGATTTATCTAATATAACTAAACCGTAAACAAGCTTAAGGAATTCGATCTATAGAAGTGTTGAAGTGGGACCAACAAAGAAAATGAGAAGCAACACCCTCTCCATACTTGGAGAGGGCTTTATATAGTACATGGAGTGTTTTAACCCTACTTGGGATGTTGGGCTTTGTCTTTGGGCCAAATCTATTACACATGGGCTTTAAGCCCGATACCTAGGCCCAATTAGCTTAAAAGTGATTCCCATAAACTATGTTTTCTTATACAAGGCTCAGGATTAATAATGACCATCACTTTACTAAAAACACAGCTAACAGTCTCCCTTTAAGGGGTGGTCATTCAATTGTGGATCCTTCTTGTGATGTCTTGAGTCTTCGAGCCTTGTATTCTTAGGAATTCTTTTGAAGTTTCTTTTGCATGCTTGTGATCTTGGATCTTGATCTTTAACTTGATATTCTTTGACAAAATACTGATATCATGGTCTTTGGCCTTGATTTATCTTGACTACTAAGATCTCTGAATCTTTTTCCCCTTGAACTTATGCCTCCATGCTGATCTTGTGTCTCCACCCTCATGCTAAGGCAGTGATAAGCTTGCTATACAATCTCCCTCAACATTTTCTTTGACTTGATTATTATACACATAATGGAAGGAGTAGTACTTTGATCACTTATAAGAGTTCTTTGTTTATTGTATTCGGAATCTCTTGTTGAAAATGTTCTTTTGAGAAAGTGTTTGTACATCAGAGATTGCGGTAGACTTTAATACGTGTGCTTGAGCTTTCATCATGTATATATCTTTGTCGATTGAGCATGAGGTCTTGAATCTTGACTCGACATGGACTAGAAGCTGCTACCGTCAGGAAAACCTGCAAGTATAGGTTAGTGATAAACATATATGGACGAAAGTGTCTTTGTCACTTCGTTGAATACGGTTTTAATAACACGGTTCACGTTAATCAGTAGAAATGCTGCCTGTGGATCAAGGTAGATTCAAAAGAATCTCCTTGACAGGGTTTCGCAGCTGCACTAGCCGTTCTCGTTACCAAAGCAAACAACACGATAAGAGTGAATCAGATAGTTACTATCTTTCTGATTAAGTCGTCAATTCATATACTAGACCAAAATCGATATCCAGTTGACACAAGCTTGATTCATTTAGAATCTCGCAAGTCACCTACCGCAGAGCTGTTTGATGTTGACTCTGGAAGGATTTCCATCGTCACTGTGAATAAAAAGTATCACTCAGAATGTTATGGCAATTACCACAAGGATATTGCGTAGGACTTTTTGTTACCAAATGTATGTATAATGATGTACATCTTTTTGTATATTTGGAATTTGTGTCATAGTGAGATTTTTGATGGATCCTATGTTGGGCTCTGACTCTATATAAGTGCACCATTTGTTATTTTAGTAATCGGAGGCTGGAGCGGTCTGCCAACCTTTTCAATCATCAACAATCTCGAATGAGGGGGGAAAGCCGATAGAAACGTCTTTAATAAATCTTAGAGTGTTGATCTCCAGTGAGAAATTGAAACATAAATCTTTTGAGAGATTCTGTGTGGCATAGGAGGGTCAGGTGCTATGGCATATTGGAGTCCATGATGATCAGTCTTTTAATATCAGAACCATCTTTTTGTTTATCGATTAGATTATGTTTTGACCAAGTTTCTGCCTAGGGTTTGTATGGAGGAGGGCTTTCTTTTCTTTTCACTCCTTTTTCCTTACAATTCTTTTTCATTCTTCAACCCCCTTCAGTGCTCTATCGAGGACTTCATGACTAGTAACTTTGTAGGGTTTGTTCCCAGCAACCTATCCTCCATCTTATTCACAATATTCCCTTATTCTTTACTTTACTTCTTTTTTAAATCATACCTAGGACTTCTATCTATCTAATGGAGTGTTCCTGGGTAGGGATCTCTGGTTTTGGCTGGTACATTTAGAACGATATATACATATCCTTAACCAGCCTTATGACCTCCTTGCAGAAACAACAGTTGGTCAGTCTTTGTGTATTGCTATGAAGATCCATAAAAACCTTTTGTTAAAAAATCAATCATGTTGTTTGGAGAAATTATTTAAGGACACATTTGTGTGTTTCCAGAGTACCAAAAAGACCACCGAAATATTGCTACCATATTATGAAAGTGTTTTGCACATGCGAGGTTTGGGAACACACTTATAGATTGAAGATCGTATCCATTATTAATCCGTATTGATCACATTTTAATCACTATTCTCCCCCTCTCAAAAATTGCTTATGTAGTTATATTTTTGTCATTTAGTGAATTAAAAACTATGTTAATGTCTGGAATCCACATAGCCTACTAAGTCTTGGCGGAGAACATAGATGTGCGACAATGCAGATTGAATATATTATTATACTTCCCCATCAGTATAGAATAGATGTGAAAACTTGGAGTGGGAGTTTGTTGTGCACACAATTTTGAAAGGAATTTAAAATTTTTCTTTTTTTAATATTTTTGAAAAAATAATGCTCAAAACAGGAAAATGTTTGTCAGATGTATCTGATTAATTATCATTTCTTGGGTACTTCTCTTGAGCATTCAAAAACTTTGAATGTTTATATGACATCGCTCAAGACCGAAGTACGATATGAAAACTTCGTTATTTGTGTAGGAAACTGGACATAAATGACATTTTCCTTTATTTGGAGACAGAAAAAGTCACTAAGCTGACATTTACTTAGAAGTCGTAGAGAAAAAAGTGAAAGGACATGTTTTGAAAGCATTTGAAACTCTCACTCGAACTTCATTTATTCACACGTGTTAATATTAATCAATATTTCTAGGTGCGTAAATGTTATCGATTGTCCAGAGACATGTCGGAGAAGATTATTTTTAGTATTATGGAAATTTTTTGATTTTGTATTTTGCTTTTATAGGTTTTATATTTTTATATTTTTCTTTTTCAAAAGATATTTCATAATCAAAATATAAAGAGATAGATCAAAATATTTACAAGTCAAAGATTTCATCAGAGTGATAGTTGGTGCTAGAATTGAAGTAGATTGAAGTTGATTATTGTTGTGATGACGTTTATCGGATGCATTAGCAAGTAAGAGTAACAGCGAAAGACTTTGAACACCACTTGATTTTTCTCCATTTGAATATTCGCGACAAATTGACCGAATTAGACCTTTCCACCTCTTTCTTGACGTCCATGATATCATATCTACTGAAGTAAATCAGAAGATTTCTCTTCTGTTTTTTAAGGAAAAGCCACTGTAAGCGGTACACTCCCATTTTATTTGAAGCTCGGTTATGCACTGAAGTGTACATAAGCCATAGACCTGGAGATTAGAGAACAACAATCGGATAGATAGAAGTATGTTGTTTCCTTAGTCTTGATAACCTGCCAAGAAGAGAAGTAGAAATCGAAAACCCTTTGCTTGAAGGTTCCGAGGGATTAGAAGTACTTGCATTGTCACACACAGATTTTTCAGACTTATTCTCGGTGTTACTGGATGCAGTTAATTTTTCACACATTGCAAAAATTCTTCTAGTTGGAATCCACCTAAGGCAAGTGCTAGGTTTGCTAGGCCTAGATGAAGCAAGACTTCCTTTGGACCCTAACTCCTTCAAATTCTTAGGCTTCATAACCTTTGGCTTTTGTTTCTTTTGATTTTTAGTGTTTGAAACATTTGCCTTTTGTTTCTTACCACGAGAATTCATGTCATTCACATAGTTAAGCACCATACAATCTGTTAGCAGTAATTAATATTGCTTACTATAGCACAAAACAACTTCAGTTTTATTCATTCAGAATAGCTAAGTTAACGTTATTACATGCAGATGCATTATGTTTCTTAGAAAGCAGTAAATTCCTAGGGTGTTCTTTTACTTCAACTTCTTTATTCTTGCTGCAACTACTCTTAGACGTAGAGGGGACCCTATCATTCTTTGTATTGCTCCTAGGTTGTGGCCTTCTGGTCTTAGCAGTGTTGTCTACTCCTGTAGAAGATAAACCATTTGAGTCAGAATTAATATCTTTTTTAGTGATGACATGAGGTTGTGAAACAGTGATCGGATTTTTCCTAACACTTGCTCTAACTTTGTTAGGTACATACATTTCTTCCCTATAAGGCTTAAAAGGATTAATCCTAAACATTCCTGGGGCAATCACCTTATCATTGTTCACAACTTTTGATTCTTGTGGTGTGGGTACCGAGTTTGAAGTGACTGGTTTTGACAAAGCATGTGTCTTATCGATCTTGGGAAAACCCTTATATTTTGGAAGAGGAGTTACAACATAGAGTTTTGATTCAGAAGAAGAAGGTGGTTGTCCCAAAATTGATTGCTTACAAAACTGAGTATTCATACTCGTACCTTTGGTTGTGTCCTTTTGTTCAGAAACCTTGTCAAATAATTGAGATCCTTTAACTAGCATCATTCACAGATCGTGTATGTTAATTTATTTGTTTACAAGAGTCGATTATTGTTTTGGTTTGAGTCCGTGTCACTGAGATAGAGTCAAACAGGTTTTTGTATGTGGTCTTACGATGAGCATTTTCTTTTTCATAATTTCGAACCTGAAACTCTAATTCTATGTTCTCATTTTCTAGTTTCTGAGACAAAGGATCAAGGGTATTTTTATTCAACTTGAAGTTATCCTTACTTTACCTTTTGTTCTCCCAACTGGCTTGCAACGATAGATCTTTTGTTGCATGTCATTATAGCTTTATAGTACGAAAATTTTATCATATTTTGCCATTCTTAACAACTTTTTGTACAATCAATTCCTTAAGTTTGCATATTCTATTCTTCCTTTTTATTGATACAATTTTCACAGTTCTTTCGTACGGTCTAGCGCTGTTTTGGGAGTTTTTGAGGTAGCCATACAGAATTACTTTGCACAATAGACATAATATCTTGACTGACAACTACTCTCAAGAGACGCTCGATTTCCAATTCCAAAGCCTTGTGTTTGGCAAGAGATTCATCAGCTTCTATTGCAAGAGATTTGAAGTCTCGAACAAATTTGGTTGCTTCTTTTAAAAATTAAATTGTATTTGAAATTTTGTCAATCTAGCATCAAACTTGGTTAATGAGTAAGGGAAAATTTCATCCTTTTCAATTTTATGAATCTTAGTGAAAAGAAGATGGACCAATTGTGGTATATCCAAAGTCCTTTTTTTTGTTTGGAAACACGTTTGTTAGAGTTATTACGTGCTTTTTACCTCATTTAGAAATTTTCATGCAACACTTGGAGTAGTATCATCCGAAAACTCTTCATTTGGCATTGAAATCGGTTTAGAAACATTGGCCATTTTGGAAGTATTTGAAAGATACAACTCTTCACGTGACTTGGCCGTTTGAGAAACAAAAACCCCCGAAAGATTATATTATCTTTGTATAATTTGCCGGTTTTAATTTCTTTGTGTCAATTATTTCATTTTTAGAACGATCTCTTGAGCAGTTGCTAGTGTCTTTCGAATCCATCTACAGTACGAGGATCATGCTTTTCTAATAAACACTTGCCATTATACAAACTCTGTTGTTTTTGTTGAGCTTGCTCAAGATAAAAAGGATTTTTGATAACCAAAGCCGATTTTATGTTCGGTGTGGTATAAAAGAGTCTGGCTTAGTAGAACAGTGCATCGTTTGTAACGATTGACCGTTTTAACAAAAATATTATCATTTCCTTTATTTATTTCAAGTTGAATTTGTTTATCAATAAGCTCGTCTTCGCGTATTTTAAATCAGACTTCAACTTTTTCTTTTCTTCAAGAAGAGAAGAAACAGTTGACTTTTCCTTCGAAAGCTGGTTATTTAAATTTGAAATTTCCTCATTCAAAGTCGTTATTTGTTTACCGGAACTTAAGTGAAGTGCATTTATCTTTTTAGTAAGACATTGCTCTTGATAAACAGACTTTTGATAACACCTTTCAAGTTTGTCATATTTTTCTTGACTAATTTCAAAACACTTTTCTTGATTTTTATATCTAGCAAGCTTAGTGGTCAAATCAGCATTAGTTTCTCTTAACTTGTGATTGACCGTGTTGACTTTCTCAACTTTAATTGCCAAATTATTATATAATGATTCAAAATAAGCACGTGTTTCCTCAATAGTTGCAGGATGTTGTTCTACTGTTCCCCCACCTTGTTCCACACTAGAAACCTCAGAAATAACATTACTATCATTCTGTTGTACTTGGTGTGGTTCAGGAATGGGCTCGAGTAGCTCAGTATACTGCTCTTCTTGAGTAAACATATTGAATATATCATTATTATAGCAATTTTCATAAAGTTGTACCTCAGTTGATCCGTTTGAGTCATAGACGGGAGCTTTGTCAGTCTGAGTACCCGATGTTGATGCTTGCTGCAAATTAGCCATCAAAATGCAGTTTGCATTGACTTCCTCAATCTCATCAAGATCTCCTACAACAGCCATCAAATCAAACTCTTCAGCTTGGAGTTGGATCCCTGCTTCTTCCTTTTGAGCAATCAACAACTGAGTCTGAAGATAAGCAACATCCCTTCTCCTTGGCCTGACTGTGCAGTTCCTAGAAAAATGACCCAATCCTCTATAGTTGTAACACCTTATCTGATTACCATTATTCCCATTTGCATTACCCTCAGCCCGTGCTGCTACAACATTACCATTCCTATTCGGATTCTGATTAGCAATCCCCAAAACAACAATAAGCCCATTCTGATTTCCAACATTTTGAATGCCCAGATTCTGAACTGCATTATGAACAACCTGATTCCTGATATTCTGTACTACATTATACCTATTTTGATTCTAAACAT
>BQNB010159873.1:0-14866 GCA_026074375.1 Tanacetum coccineum | reverse complement strand
GTTCAGTTCAATGACTACATGTTAACACAAGTAGCTCGCCAAAATTGCTTATATTTCAGTTTTGTAAAAGAAGTTCTTTTTCAGATTAGGGATTGTCTTTGCACTTGACAAACATGTTGTTACTGTTGGATTATGACCATATATGAATTAATATATGTCCGAAAATATTTTCGAGCCTAAGAGGACGCACACGTTTATATGTTAAATGACGAGTAAATATATTAATGTAATATATATTAAATGTATAACAAACGATCGTTAAAAGTTAACGAGTATTAAATAATTAGTTAAACGTTTAATGGTTAAACGTGAGGGGCTAATTATTAATAAACCGAAATTTAAAGGGTTCGGTTCACCCTTTTTTAATCCCTAGTCGGCAAGAGAAGTAATCCCACAAGGATTAGAAGTTCAAATCTATAAATACAAGGTTAAGTGTTTCATTATTGATATAACTTACAAAAATACTAAACCTAAACTTTAAGATTCGACTATTCTTCTTTGTTGACCGGTTTTCAAAGATTTTGGAATCTTTGTTTGTCGTCATTCGATCAAGCAATAATATACAAACACTTTTGTGTTTTTCGTTTTGTATTCGATTATCGCTTTTGGTGATTTCTTGTTCGTAAGTTGATAGATTCAAGAGACGAATAAAGATCGTTTGTTATACACTACTAGTACTAGCATACCTCGTCGTTTGCTAAGAACGTATAGTGTGTGGAAGCTTAGAGGAATCATACTTTTGATTCTAGTGGTTACGCGTTGTATTATACACACGCGTATAAAGAAGACGGTGTTTACGGTTACCTTTAAACGGTGTATCGTTTCGTGCTAAAAGGTACATATTTTCTATCTTGTTAATTATTGTGTTCTACACGTGATCATTTATTCCGCTGCGTACTCGTGTTTATTAATTGTTAATTAGGTTATAAAACCCAACAGTTACTCACTTATCTTTTTGTTCCATTTTTCCTTACTAGGGGCTATTTTCGGCAGGCACTTAAACTACAAGTTTGAGCATAGAGTGGTTTATTGCAGAGCTTATGAAAAACCAAGAAGTGATGCAAAAGGCTAAGGATGAAAATAGATGGAAATGTGGTCAAAGAGTCTGATATGGTTCGATCATCTTCCATTCTTAGAAGCTTGCTTCAAGGTTTCACTACGGTTGCACCCTCCAGGGCCATTTCTTTTGCCTCACAAAGCCACTAAAATTAAAATTGTGAAATAAGGGGATATAGAATTCCAAAAGATAGCCAAATATTAGTAAATGTTTGGGTAATTAGTCGTGATCCTAAGATTTGGGAGTTGGGATGGCCCTTTGAGCTTCAAACCTGAAAGATTTATTGAAACGAATTTGAGTTACAAAGGGAAAGACTACCTACCATTTGGATCGGGAAGAAGAATGTGCCCCGGAAAAGCAATGGCTCCAAAGACAATCCTCATAAGCGTTGCATCTCTCATTGGAAACTTCGATTGGTTTCTTCCTAATAATATGAATCCTAACGAGATTAACATGGATGAAGAATTTGATATGTCGATGCATATGAAAGAATCACTTCACATGATTCTCAAGCTTCTTGAGCACTTTAAAAACGGACATCGATAGCATAATGGTTTGATCAAGCTAATAAGTTCCATCAGTATTTTAATTGCCTTTGTTTTTAATGGCAAATTCACAACACGAAGCTAAATGAAATATATCAACAATCACTGGTAAGCTAACATGCTCCTTTTTTTTAACGGCAATTTATTAATGAAAAAACTAGCAAGGAGCTAGCATTACAAAAGGGGAGACTTTAACCAATCAATCCAATTACAAAAATTACGACCTCTAAACTTGAGCCAAAAAAAGAATACTATCGACGATGTCACATTTTCTCATAGACTGAGAGTTAAACGTGACACAATTACGGAAACGCCAAATCAACCATAAAGAAGCCGTAGAAATGATGTATAGCCGATGAAACTTCTCGCTAGAAGAAGACCACAAACTCAACCAATCTATCCAATGATCTAAGGAAGAGGACAAAGGGATAGAATTATCACACCAAATACGAACTAGTCTCCATATATATCTAGCGATGTTGCACTCAGAAAAGATATGTTGATTAAATTCCACAAAACCGTTATAAGAAGGGCAAGAGATATCAGGAATTTCTATACCCTGAGAAGAAAGTTTTAGACGGTGAGGAAACCTATCTAACTTGAAGCGCCACATGAAAGATATTAACTTTGCGAGGAAGAGATTTAACCCATGTTGTTGGAGAATCCAAAGAAGGAAGAAGGCCATCGTCAATGAGACGACGAGTAGCTCCAACAGAAAAGACACCGTCATTGGCTAAAGACCAAACACATGAATCCGAATCAAAGCCAATATCAACTTGACTTATTTCTAACAGCAAGTCTCTAAGATATGCTAAATTACGAGCGCCTAATACGATTCTAGACCATTGGCAACTCCACTGACTGTTAGAGATGCGGTCTCTAATTAGACAATCTTTATCTAGTTCCAATCGTAACAACCTATTATAATGAAGATGCAACAGAGAATTACCAAGCCAAGTATCTTTCCAAAAATGAATAAGGGTGTCACAACCAACTTGAAAACGAATGGAGTCACCAGGAAGGATACCACTCGAGTTAAAATAATTAGAGGAACATATGATCTTTGCCCAAACGACATTTGCTTTACACCCATGATGGTCGTAACCACCTTCATGACCATGTAAGGCCTTGATAACTTTAACCCAAAAGCATTCGGATTGGAATAAATTCTCCAACGCCATTTGTGATGTAAAGTAAGGTTGAAAGACTTTAAACTGCCAATACCCGAGGCACTTTTATCTAGAGAGGATAAAATATTAGGCCATTTTATCCATGCAAGATTTCTCGAATCCTGAGAACCTCCCCAAAAACGAAGCTCGAATACTCGCCAAGGATTTCAATGTGGATTCAGGAACAAAAAAACGAAGCTCGAATACTCTCCAAGGATTTCAATATGGATTCAGGAACTTTGAAGATGGAGAGATAATAAATCCCAAGGCTTCTAAGAAAGGACTTGATTAAGTGAGACGACCTCCGATAGAAAGGAGATTTACCTTCCAACTAGAGAGTCTCGCATGGAACCGATCGATCAAAATCTTCCAATTAGAAGTGAGACCCATATTAGAGCCAATCGACTAACCAAGATAGACGAAAGGAAAAGAGCCAGATTCACAGCCCGTATTATTTGCCATATGACTCACTTCATCAGCACAAACACCAATACCATAAACATTAGACTTATGGATATTAATTTTGAGACATGAGTCTAGATAAAAAAACCTGAAAAACACGAATAATGTTGTCCATATAGAAAGAGCTCCATTTCGAGGTAATCCCAACATCATCAGCGTAGAATAATTGAGATAACGAAAAATCAGAATTACCAAATTTAACACCACGAATCAAACCTAATTGAGATGCATCTGATAAAGCAACATGAAGACCTTCCATTACGATAAGAAACAAGAAAGGGGAGAAAATAAAAAGTAAAGATGTAGTTTTATACATCATAAGGTCGCCATTGACAAACTAAAAAAAGGTTCAAGATAGCCCAAATTAGTTATCCTTTTCTTATAGACCTCTTTTGTTGGTCTAGGAATTTGGGTAAAACAAGATTACGTTTAAGAAGATAAAACTCAAGTTACACAAGACCCATATGACAATTAATAACACTATTTGTACTTTTCAACGTTTATAATTCTTGTTAGAAATTAATCAAAGAATTACAAGTATGGGTGTTCATAAGGCAGTTAAGTTCAGTTAGTTGAAAGATTTAAACTATCCATCGCGGGGCGGGTAATTAATTTTACTACCAAAAATCGAACCGTACTAGACGGGTAAACGAACATGCGGGTACCCGAAGTGAGTGGTTACCTATAGTTCGGGTCGCGATTAATTATTCTAGACGTTTAATCGTGTTTAACTGTATTAATAATAACAGGGTCTAGAATGCAAAATGTCATTTTAGTATAATTAAATGATATTAATTAGATAAAAGCATATAAAAGTTATCATGTTACAATAATTGCATTCAAATATTCATACATAACATATTAACAAAAATTATTTATTCGGTGTTTATAAATTACAATCACATTAATCAATTTTTACATATATATGTTTAGAATTCTGTACACTAGGAGAAAAAATCGTTATACAATAGAAGTGATGCAATAATATAATTAATACTTGCATAATTATTTGAATATTTAGTTAGAAAATTTCATGTATATTTTGATTCGGTTAACCGCGAACAGCTAAAAGCGTAAACCAAAACCTAATTGTGATAAGTGGTTTTTGTCGGTTTCGGTTTTTTTTGGTTTTCTTTTTTTCGGTTTCGGGTTTTTCGATTTCGGGTTTTTCGGTTTCGAATTAAGAAGTTCGGCTCGGCTCGTTGGTTTCTCGGATTTTTTAACGCCCCTAATTACAAGGGATAGTTGTGAAACACTATCTCAACTGAATGGCAAATAAAAATATCTCTTTTTAAGTGAATCATAAGCTTGCTAGCGTGGCTTATGATTTAAGCATATGATGGCTTTAATTTATTGACATAATACATTTGTATTATTTTTATTTTTTAGAATCACTAACCATCTCTATTACAAACATACGTATATATGAGAGGAAAAACTAAAGTTAGATGTTGTAGTAGATTAGGTGTCAAACATTTGATGAAATTCTACATTTTCCCTTCGATGCTTTTCATGTGTAGCTTTACTAAAAACATAGCTTAAATGGAATTCAGTCATATGTGTCTTATAATTGGTTCGGTGTAAAAACAATTTAGATGTATCTATGAGAAGATAGAGATAGATGAAACAATACATTTTCAATCTTCATCAGATCCATTTTCAATCTTGACCAATAATGACGCCTACTCCAAATCTTCATCAGATCCATTTTCAATCATGAATCTTCATCTATTCCACTCCAAATCATGAATCTTAAATCAAATCTAAACTAACACGTAAACAGATCCATTTTCAATCCTTCAATCCTTCATTTATTCATCATAATAATCACATGATATTCATGTTTGGACTCAACTGTAGAGGATTAAATCCAGTCAAAGAGATTTATATAACTCAGGCATTCAATGTTATTTGTAGATCAAGTACTTTACTCACTGATATCGCATTAATGAGTTAAAATGTTTCATCAGTTGGTTTTCAACGTCACTGAACCTAATTATTAAGTGAACTTTACATAATACTTGCTGATTCTTATCACCGACTAAATTTAACTTGAGCTATATTTTAAATACTGTGAGAGACAATTGGCCAAATTTTTGGCCCAACATCTTTAGTTTTATATAATTAATAATCACGCAATTTTCAATGAAATGACTCTCTCACTGGGCCTTCTTCAATCTAATAAACCATAAGAAACAAAAATACATCAATCAATCACATTTCAAAAAAATTGTGTTAAAAAATATCATATTTCAAAAACAAATCGTTCCGTCCGATTTGCAAAGATGTGATTCTACCTGAGACACGAGCACCCCTAAAAATTGATAGTATCTAGTATCGTCATGATAAGAAATACCGTTTTCAATTAAAAATAAAAAATCCAATGAGTTTATGGTCTTTTTTTAATTCTCTATTTCACTACTTCGCCTAAGCAAATTGTTAATTTCTTTATATCTAGTGAGTCGTATAAATTTTATTTTCGGTCATTGATTTGTTCTAAATTAAACTTTTTCTATAAATAAACATGGTTGTTTATCTTAGTTAGATGATTTGTGACGTGACAGATCTCAAAATATGTGAATTTTCTTTCGAACAAAACCAGCTTGTACTGCATGCAAACATGCGAGAGCATAACATTATGGAGGCACGGTTGAGTAGTTTGGTTCGATTAAGGTAAAGTTATATACCAACTGATAAGAATGTTGTGTGAGAGTTCTCTCTCCCCTTGGGGGAGTGAAAAACCGTTTCAACTAAACTAAAGTGGACATCAAAAAATTGTACAATCATTCAAAAACAATAATTCTTTCTCCTGTTTGTATTCTAGATCTAATCATTCTATAAGATGTTTTTAGGGTATTTTCACAATTAGTAGTGTTTATTGGTTTTGTTGGTGTTCTTTGCGAGTTTTTGGATTAACAAAACTTAATCCTTTACGGTTTTTTCGATATTTGTTGCCTGACTAATATTGATATTTTGATCCTTTATAGCTAGTAGGGTTGTTGATGACTTCTATAATTCTGATCGTTTTTTGATTTGGTTTGGAGCAAGGGTTGTGGCAAGGTTCATCATCTTTGGGTTTGACCTGTTAAACAACCCTAAATTTCCGTGCTTATAGAATTATTTTTATGATCGTTTTTCAAATCTTTTTGTGTTATGGTGCGACTTAGATAATTTAGGGCTTCATTTTTGTCTGCGAACCCTAGACAATATTAAGGTTTGGTTAGTGGGTGTTGATCGTCATTGTTTATCACTTTACTGGTCTGATCGGTGTTTATTGTATCGATATGTGGTTACGTGGTTTGTTATGAAGGATGGTTCGAAACCCTAATTCTTTGGGTTAGGATTTGGTTTGATGCTGGTTCGTCAATCATGGGGGATGGTTAGGATGTTTTGTTTGCATGCTGACTAAACCCTAGTGATTATGTTATGCGCGTGGGTTTATTCTAATCTATGGTATATGATAAGGAAGACGGTTGCCGGAGCAATCTTTATTGTGTGTGGTATGACCTGTGGTGCACTATTTTTAAACAATATGGTTGGTGGATTTTGAGGCGAGAGCTCTGGTGTTGCGTGACCTAGTCTAACAGGTCGTCAACATGGAGTCTGGAAGTAGCATTTGGCTATTCGTTATGAAACTAAGTACATGGGTGGCTAGGATAATGATTTTTTTTAGATCATTATGGGGCCGAGAACTAAATGAAGGCCGTGCAATGCGTGCATGGTTGTAATGATTTTTGGTTCTACTTTTATGGATGTTAACTGCGAAAGCTATTTGGAAGACGCTGCTGAAAGATATGACTCAACATCGTAAACTAGGCCTTTTCTCTTAGCTCATATTATAATGGCGCATTATTAAATAACATCAAGGCTTTGCCTGGTAACCATTGATGAGACTTTTTTCTGAAGTTATGTTGCCATTCGGATGGTTAGTGTTCAGAAAGTCTGATTTTGCTTCTTTCTTTTGTTTTTTAGTTTTTTAAAATTACGGAAATGGTGTGTCATTCTTATTTAATGGTTTGGTTAGTAGCTTGTTGAAGCTTGTTCATGAGTTTGGATTGTCATTCTCATGTCGCTTTGGTTTATTGCACTACCGCGCGTTCTTGTTTTGCTCATGTAACGGGCTGGGTTGTGGGACTTCACCTACACCTTTTGTTCTTAAATATTTTTTGATGTAATACAATTTACCGGGAAAACCATTTATCAAAAAAAATGTTGTGTCCGTGCTATAAGAATACAAAATGTAGCCTTAAGAAACAAAATGTTAAGAAACAAAATGTAGCAATCGAAGATCTTTTGGAAATATAATTGGGCCACAATGGATGATTAAATAAATCGAGTCAAGATCAATTAAAACTTATAAAACGTTGAAAACACTAGCTAACATAGGATACTCAAGATAATACTTAATTATTGTGTCTCTTCTTTTTCTTAGTGAAAATACTTTTATTCAAAATAAAAAAGCTAGGTTAAATCTAACAAGAAGCTAGAGCATACCAAGAACAATTACATTGCATGATCGGCGAAGTTCCTAAGACGTAGTTACTATCACGAATTCACAATATGGATTCTTACACATGACTAGTGAGAGTTTTGTCACAAATTACCTACAAATTCCAAACCTAAATAGAAGTAAAAAATTACAACTTCAATATACTGTAATTGACCGAGACTAAAGATCTTCATAAATTTTTGTTCGATTAGGGTTTATCAATGAACTTCCTTATGCGACGTTGACTAGTATCATACCAAAAAACATTATATAATTCTTCACTCATAGTCATAAAAGGAGAAAATTAACAAAACATATATGAAAAAAGTTAAGAAAAACTTAATGATTATACCTATACAGATTAATTGCTATATTGAAAGGTTTTTTTAGTGCATATTTTCATGAGTACACTGCATAAAATCATCAATGTGGTTTGTTAGTTTGTGACACTAATCATCCTCTGCCGATACTATTGCCATAATCATCCTGAGTGGCAATTGATCGGCAAAAAATTCCTTATTGTGGATGATTTTTGCAAAAAAGTTTAACAAACAGTTTTGCAAAATTCATCCCTCTTGGGATGATTTTTGCCGAACATTTCACCATATGCGATGATTAGTGCAAAATAGTTTCGATCTAGGGAGATTAAGTGCACAAACTACAAACACAGGGATGATTTTTGCGCATGCAGATTTCAATTTGTTGTTCGCTAAAAATCTATCAAGTGTTTTATGGCTTGCAAAACTTGGATCAAACAATTAGAAGTTATTGATTAGCATATTGTTAGGATAATTTATGTGATTTCAATTTCACTTCCAGTCAATTTGTACCATGTCATAAAAGATGTTCTGTCATTAGTTTTTTTTTCTGGCGGTTTGATTTGGTTGTGTTCGGGTTTGGTTTTAGGTTTTTTGTTGGAGTGTCGCTTTGTGGTTTGGTGTTTGTAGCATTTAGCTTTATGCTAGGTTTTCCTTAATATGAATTGTCATTAAAAAGATATGTTACAAATTATAACTTCTATTTAAGTTTGTATATATTTCTCGTACTTGATAGAAAACAATAAGTAACAAAATGGACAATCGAATATCTTTCTAAAACCAAATTTGGCCTTATGATGTTAGATCTATTTTAACCTACGGGTTCATCAATTTTAATGTAAAACATTCCTAAACATTACTCCATTCAGTGCAAAGATAATACCTTTATGTCTTATTACAGTAAACCATACGAAGCAAAATGGAGCAATCTGATTATGATCTTCAAATACCAAATAGGATGACAAGAAAATGATCATCAAATTCAACATGTTGATTCGTTAAACCTTTACTTGATTACTAGATGTCAACAAACTATATAAAAAAATGCTAAAAGTTGCAAATAAAACTTTTTGGGTAACCATGGTTTCCGACCTTTTGGCCGACTAATCCACGAGGTTTGAACCTATCGCCACACATACTCAAACCAGATAAAGATCTCCCTTTTCAGGAAGGGTGTCCTAGTGGCAAAAAGGCTTGTGACTATCACTTTAAAATGTGTGAGGTCTCGATCAAATTAAACTTTGATAATTGATTGTGACATATTACTTACTTGGTCTACTAATTATGTATATTTAGTCATAGCTCGAGTCTCTTATATATCGATTAGTGTTAGACGATGTATCATGTTCGAATTTAAAACATTTTGTTATCATTTAAAAGAGATGATCATTCTTTTAATTGTTGGGCCACTTATTCTTTTCTTGTTTCGCCTGACTGTTAACCTCTTTCTTACAAAAGAAGCAAATCTTCCACCAGGTCCATATCCATGGCCAATTATAGGCAACCTTTTCCAAATTGGAAAGAATGCTCATGTTCAACTAGCCAAACTGGCCCAAGTGCATGGACCCCTCATGTCACTTGCCCGGTAACGAACATTGATTGGGCGGGACATCACCCATTGTAGCTTCAGAGATTCTCAAGACTCATGATCACGTGTTTTCAGCTCGATATGTACCAATACTACTTCAAGATAAAGAACCAACCGTTTATAATATGAACCTTGTCTTTAAATCAGAATGTGATGATGGTTGGAGGAGTCTACGAAATATATACAAATCCGAGGTCTTTTCAAGCAAAGCTATGGAATCACGCGTTACTATGAGAGAGAATAAGGTTATGGAGATGGTGAAGTACATACGTTCAAAACAAGGTGAAGAGATAATTATAAAGGATGTTATGTTTGTTACTGCGATTAACATCCTAAGCAATATCCATTGTCGATTGATATTGTGGACTTTGAAGGCAATGGAATAGGTGCGGGCATTAAGGATTCAGTAAGAAAAGTCGCAATGCTGTGTGCAAAGCCACAATTAGCGGACTTGTACCCAATATTGGGTCGATTGGATCTACATGATTGGTATAATAAGGTCATGCATATCATGGAATGTGAGTTCAAAACTATATGGGAGGAAATTCTCCAACGTAAAAGAGATGGAAGCAAGGATTTATCGAATCTAAAAGATTTCATGGATACTTTGATAGATAGAGGGTTTACAGATCAACAAATATATCCGGTGATGGAGGTTAAGTTTCACCCCTCTATATCTTTTCTTAAGCTTAACTCATCGATAAACCATTATATGTAATTAGTTTTTTCGATCACTTAGGTCTTTAAACTCTTTTGCTACACGTAAAAACTCTATCCCATTAAAGTATAGATATTTAGGAAATGTAGTGATATGCAACTACAAAATATCACCATGTTATACCAGTATTCAATCATCATACATTCGTAAGTCTTTTCATTTACGTGACTAAAATATATTTGTTTTGGATGATATATTATAGAAGCTTGAAAACATAATTTTCTTGTAGTGAATCTAGATCGAAATATATATTCATTTAGCTCATAAATTGTTCCTCTTTTACCTTAACAGGAGCTTTTTGCGGCAGGCATTGAATCTTTGAGTTTCACTACTGAATGGTTTGTATCTGAGCTTCTTAAGAACCAAGAAGTATTCGAAAAGGCTAAGGATGAAGTTACAAAAGAAACAGGGAGAAATGTAGTCAAAGAGTCCGATTTAGTTCGCCTTCCCTTCCTAGAAGCTTGTTTCAAGGAAACACTTAGATTGCACTCTCCAGCACCACTTCTTTTGCCTCATAAAGCAATGGAAACATGTGAAGTGATGGGATACACTATTCCAAAAGACAGCCAAATACTCGTTAACGTTTGGGCTATTAGTCGTGATCCCAAACTTTGGGATGACCCTTTAAGTTTCAAGCCCGATAGATTTATCGGATCAAAATTGAGTTATAAAGGGAATGACTTTGAATACCTACCATTTGGTTCAGGAAGAAGAATGTGTCCTGCGGAAACAATGGCTTCGAAGACAATCCTCTTAAGCATTGCTTCTTTAATTATGAACTTCGAATGGTTCCTTCCCAACAACGACATGGATCCCTGTGACATCAACATGGATGAAGAAATGCATGCACCAATGTATAAGAAAGAACCTTTGCACGTAAATTTCAAGCTTCGTGAGGGGTACAATGATTAGCAGCATGGTTTTAATTTGGTTTAATCGTGTAAATAAACTAAGCCTGTTTTATTATAGGGCAAAGGCCATAAATGACTAACTTACTTATCCCAATTTACTGCTGTTCCTAGTCAACTCTATAAAGGTACACACAAACATGTATACATTCACATTTTTAACAAAATGAATAACTTTCGGTTATATTTCTAACGATCGTTATTTTATTATTGCATCGTTAGTCCTTTATATACTATATTTATTTTCTAGATCTGACCCGTCCAAAACGACCCTCTATATCACATTTTCACAACTCGGGTTCTAAAGAGATTTTATGCGAAACAACGTTTCGGACAACTTTTTAGTTTTAACCTTTATTATATAAAAAGGTGTTATCAAAGTTGTAATAAGAGAAAATGTTGGGTATAAACTGGATCTGAAGTCTTGCTTTATAAATTTGATTAACTGTTTAAACCTTTTCCCACTTTGTTGTATATGCACTTGTTAAGAAATGGGTTTATCAATTTGTAAGTCACTTATGTGTAAAAATACATGCTATGAAGAAGCTAACGTTAATAAAAGCATTAAAAGCAGCACGTCGAATTAAAACACCTAATTTCTTCAGAAGGAAGCAGAAACCTTCGTTTGATCAAGATGCATGTTTATTTCTTTTGTTCCAAATTAAGTAGATGATGTTGTCCCAATATGTTGAGTCGAAATCTAGTTGCAAATATACTGAATAATTGTTATTTCGTCTAACTTTTAATCGTTGTATGTACATACATATATATACGGTTCTAAGTGAACCATTGTGTCTCTTCGGTTTGTAACCGAATTTAACTAACTAACTAACCGCCATAACTAACTAAACGGTTATAAACTATCTAACGTACAAGTTTAGTCCTTTACGTTTCACTATCTACATAAGAAGCAATATCGAGATTATTTAGTTCACATTCTCCTCCCTAATCTTGATCGTTGCTTCGTCCTAAGTCTTGAACTCCGAGCATTTGTCGCATAGTCACAAACTTTAGTCTTGGTAAAGCTTTCGTTAGTATATCTGCTCTTTGTAATTCTCCACTGACGTGTTCCACATTGATGTGTCCATTCTCTACGCATTCCCGAATGAAATGATAGCGAATGTCTATGTGCTTGCTTCTTCTATGAAAAACTGGGTTCCTGACGAGTGCTATTGCTGAAATGTTGTCGACCTTCAGCGTTATTCTTTTTTCTTCCCAACCTGTTAATTCACTAAGTAGCCGTTTTAACCATAAGGCTTGACATGCTGCTCCAGTAGAAAACCGCATGAATTTCTAATTCACATGAGAGAGTGCTAATGTTGGTTATGCTTCTGTGTGACCAGGATAGGTGACTCTCCAAAGTTAAATACTATTCCAATTGTTCCTTTTCCTTGATCCGTATTGATTCATAAACTACTATTGCTGTAACCTGTAATCTTGCAGCCGTCTTCTTTCTTGTATATAATGCCATGCTCCTTTGTTCCTTTGATGTATCGGATTACTTGCTTTATTGCCTTCAGATGATGATCCTTTGGGTCTTGCATAAATCTGCTGAGTAGTCCGACTGAGTAACTAAGATCTGGTCTTGTATGTAGTAGATACCTGAGACTTCCAATTAAACTTCGGTAATAGGTTGCGTCAACTGAGTTTCCATCTTCCGCCTTGACCAACTTAGTACCGGGATCCATTGGTATCTTCGTGTCATTACTGTCCATCATACTTGTTTCTTTCAAGATCTTGTTGATGTATCATGTCTGCTTGATTGTATTCTCCTCATCCCTGTTTTGTAATCTTCGTATCCAGGTAATAAGCTACCATCTAAATCGCTCATTATCAAATTGTCTTTCATCTGGATTTAAGAAGACGGATTTCCTATTCTTGGAGTGCTGTGATTATCAATCATCTACGTAACTCCAATATTAGTGTAGAAGGTCTTGTTCTCTTGTTGATATAACTGCTTGTTAGAGATGACTATTTCTTAAAGTCTAATGACTTCAAGGTTTGATCGAGTTTCATATTCCAAGCTCGTGTTGCTTGTATTAAGCCATCAAAAGCTTTTGGTGAAATTGTAGGACTTTCTTGAATTTCCTTGTTGATTACAATCCTTCAGGTGTGTAACGTAGACTTCTTCCTTCAAATCTCCATGTAAAAATGTTGATTTTACATCTAAGTGATGTACTTGACATCCATGATATGCTGCTATGTGCTAATATCAAACGAACTGTCTCATATCCGAGAAACTGGTGCAACTATTCATAGAAGTCTATTACTTGTGTCCTGTACATTCCTTATGCCTACTAACCGTGCTTTATTATTTGATTGCTTTTCTTTCGTATCATCTTGGGTCTTAAAACTCATTTGGAGTCCTTTGCCTTTTTGATTTTGTTCGGCAATGTAGTAAGAGTCCAAGTGTTTTCTTGTTGATTGAATCCAATTCAAACTCCATGTCCTCAATCCACTTCTTATATGTTGATGCCTCCTTGTAGTTACGTGGTTCTTCTTCCGTAAATAACAGATTTTCGGTTTCAACTTCACGTGCATTCTCATATATTTCCGTTAAATCTTTGAAACCTCGTACTAGTATATCATCAAATCCATTTTCTGATCTCTTTGTAGAACTACTAGTAGCTTCTTCTGCCTCTTCCGAGTGTGGGTTGTAATTGTATGTTGGTGGGGTGATTGGAGAGTCTGGAGCAGTAATTGGTTCCTGTTCCTGATAGGTATTGTTATTGTAGTCTGAGTTGACTTGTGTAGTGTTTCCATTGTCGACTCCTTCTACCACAAAACTTGCCCAAAAAGAGCCTTGTGTACTTGTTTCCTCTTTATTGTTATCCCAATCCCACGGTTTTGTTTCCATAAACTTCACATCCCTGCTAACATGTTTCCTTTTTCCTTTTGGATCATATAGTCTGTATGCTTTTGATCCTTCCTCTACGCCTAAGTAGACCATGGGTATGCTTCTATCGTCCAGCTTTCGCAAATGAGGGATTGTTATTTTGGCATAAGCTGTGCATCCGAATATCCTTAGGTTTTCCAGATTTGGTTTTCTGTTGTAGAGTGCTTCATATGGAGTTTTATCTACCAGGGCTCTTGTAGGTACCCTGTTTAGTATGTAGATGGCGTGTTTAACTGCTTCCGCCCAAAAGGTTAAAGGTAACTTCATCGCTTTCATCATACTCCTCGTAGTTGATAACACTGTTCTGTTTCTTCTCTCCACTACTCCATTTTGTTGTGGTGAGTAAGGTGCTGTCAACTGTCGTGCTATTCCATTTTCCTTACAATACTTGGTGAATTCATTAGATGTAAATTCACCTCCTCTATCTGTTCTTAGCATCCTTAATTTTATTCTCATCTCCATTTCAATTTGTTGTCTAAATTCCTTGAAAGTGTTAAATGCTTGATCTTTCGATGTCAGAAAGTAAGCCCACATGAAACGTGTACAGTCGTCTACTAACAAGAAAATGAATTTCTTTCCAGAGTGTGTGGCTGGACTTATAGGACCACAGAGGTCTCCATATACTAAGTCCAACGGGTTCTTTGATCTGAATTTAGCTTGATTTGGAAATGGTGTTCTACTGTGTTTTCCTAATAAACATGCATCACAAATCTGTCC
>BQNB010159870.1:0-14866 GCA_026074375.1 Tanacetum coccineum | reverse complement strand
CCTAATACATTGTATCATGCGGCACATATTAGCAAAAGCAGGATAGTATTCAATCGTTTATTTAGTTTTGGCTCTTAGAGGCTTCGGTATCATAGCTGTTAAGTCTGGCGCAATGGCACCATCCCAGGGTTGAGAACGGCGCATGGTACCGTCGTTGGCGCCATGGTCTCTCGCGCCATGGATACCAGCCAACACGGTTGATTTTTTTTATATTTTCTGTTTGAAAATATGACCGTTTTATAACGGCAGGTGAGCGGATTTTTTAATGAAATACCTTAAAAAATTTGATTTTCACCCTTAAAAATCCTATAAATACCTCCTTATTATTGTATACTTCACATACACTTTCAAAATATTTTCTACTTCAATAATACTCAATTTTCTTTCAACTATGGATCCAAACAATCCCAACACCTTTAACACCTACGATTCAAACAATCCCGACACCACTAACACCTACGATCATTATGATGTATATTTTCAAGCCGATCGGGATCGATATATGCGGGATTATGCGGCGTATGAACAATTTGTAGCTATGTGTGAGCAAGAAGCCGGGGGTTCGGGGTCGGCTCCAAAGAGGACGAGAACATACATACCTCGTGAACGAGAAGAGGCGGAACAACGGCTAATCGACGACTATTTTGGCGACGATGGGACTCTTCCTAAATATCCGGAAAAGAATTTTAGGCGAAGGTATCGTATGAATTCTAGACTTTTTAATAAAATAGTCAACGATATTTTAAGTTATGATGTTCATCCTCTTCCCAAGTAGTTTTATTTTTTTAGACAACGTTACGATGCTTGCGGTCGTTTAAGTATTGATCCTATTTTGAAGTGCACATCCGTCATACGCCAACTGGCGTACGTTACTGCACCTGATGCATTTGATGAATACTTGCAAATTACTGAACGTTGTTCACGACAATGTTTAGAGAACTTTACTAAATGCATACATATTTTATACGTTGAAAGTTTTTAAGAAGCCCACTTCAACGGATATTGAAAAAACATGTGCATTGCACGAAGTAAAACATGGACTCCCGGGAATGCTGAGGAGTATTGATTGTATGCATTGGGAGTGGAGAAACTGCCCAAAGTCCTTACATGGTCAATAAAAAAGACGTGATCATAAATACCCAACTCTTATGTTAGAAGCGGTCGCGGATCAAAAATTGTGGATTTGGCATGTATATTTTGGGGTTCCGGGGGGCAAATGATGATCTTAATGTGTTATATGGTTCCCCATTATTTGATGATGAAATTGCCGATAGAGCTCTGGAATGTCTATTTGTAATAAACAGACATACATACAAGAAATGTTACTATTTAGCCGACGGTATTTATCCAGCATGCGTTACTGGTATGTGTGTAATTACACATACCTTTTACCTAATAAATCGACCCTAAATGACCAAAAACATGCCATATATATGCTTGTTTTTTTTACTGTGTAGGTACCGGATATTCACTAAAAGACAAAAACGAAGCCAAACCGGACAAAACTGAGCACGGATTTGAAAAGAGCGCGAAAAACCGAGGCCAAAGGTACAAAAGGATTGAAAACGGAGCTAAAACGGATATTTTCGGATCGACTCGACAACGTTTGTGCATTTAATGAAGTCAAGACGAAGTCAAAGTCAAACCCGGGATACGGCATTGGAAAGAGCATGGAAAAACAAACCCGAAACCCTATCATGATAAAATAGGCCGACCCGTACCCATTTTAGTGGGTCGGGTCAGCCCACTATATTTAAATAAAACCCTCTTAAATCCTAAGCCCAAGTACTCCTTTTAATTTTAACCGGCCCAAACCATATTCCTGTTAAGTCCCTAACCTTGTTAGCCCATATCCATTAAACCCCTTACACCGTTAGTCCTTCAAGGACTAACATTGTTAGTCCTTGAGGACTAACAATGCAAACACCACCTAACTTTCAGGGGCTTAAACTATCAACTCCACTAACTATTTACCCCCTTATTTCCCAAAACCTATTACACCCCTCGTCCCCAAATCGAACTAACAGTACCCAAACCTTTCCCGCCAAAACCAAATACCCACTATTCATTGTCTTTTTCACATGACCCTGCAACAACCCAACAAAACACCTTTAACTTATTCCCCCCACTACAAAACAAGCCATTTTAACCTTTTCTTTAAGATAAAAACAAAGCCACGATGGCAATCTTGAAGAATTTGATTAGACAGGGCAAATTGAGGGCTAGGATGAAACCAAAGAAGCACAAGTGATGATTAAGGGCTAGGATTAAAGGCTGGTTTGCACTCACACAAGAAACACACAAGGGTTTGAAGACACAACTTATATAAGTGAAGAAGCACACTTTGAAAAAAAGGAGGAACGAGGAGTAGTATAGATTAGCTTTAATGTTTTTTTAGCTTTATGTTTCATTTTAATTCTATCATTTTTACTTTTAAACTTGTAAAACTTTCCTTTTAATAAAATTTTAGGTTTTATCAAATCTGTCTTTTTTAACTGCTTATTGTTAATTGGTTATTTTTTGCTTATGCCTGCTTAACTTGAGCTTCTTAATGACTATTCATGCTTACTTGATCCTAAATTAGCTTAAAAAGCTTAGGTTCAAGTTTAAAAATCCTTGTTTAAGCTTTTCTTTGAAACTGCCATTTTTAGCCTTTAATCTGCCCATTACTTGTTTGCTTATTTAACTGCTTATTACTGTGCCTTTTTATGCTTATTGCTGCTTAATGTCAACTGTCATTTATTTGTTTTCACAAAGCTTAGCTTAAAACTTTGTTAATCAAGCAAAAAAAAAGTAAAATTTGTGTCTTAAAGGGGTGTTTGGTTTATGGGTCAAAATAGTTCAAAATGAGTTTTTAAAACCTTTTGGGTCATTACTTCACTTTAACAATCCCTTTTGATTTGTGTTAGTCAGTTTTTAAAAAAGTTTTATAGTTTAAATATGAATTTTATGGTTTTGACTAAAAGTGGTTTAAATCTGTCTTGACAAAACAGATTATTCTAGCTTATTTAATAAGGCTTTGAAATTAGCTTTTAAGTATTGTGTTTGTGTTCTTTTAAGTTTCCAAATGCAGTTGTTTAAATTATTTAAAAGTTGAAGTTGCCATTTTGTGTTTCTGCCTAAAACATGTCAAGTTCTCTAAGTATGTTCAAAAGTCTCTTTTGATTTAATTTTCAAAGTTAGTAAATGTTTAATCTAGAGTCTAATTTTCATTTCATAAGTAGTTTTTAGTCTAAGTCCTTCATTTGTCTTCATAATTTTTATGATTTTGCACTTAATTTCCTTGCTTCAAAACAACGGTGCATAAGCCCTTTTCTCTTTTTAGAAAAGTTTCAAAAACAGCCTGAGCAGCCCTATTCAATTGCCTTTCTTTTAGCTTATTTGTTTTTCAAATTTTTGAATTTTCTTATAGCTAGTAGTAATGGCTTAAGATGTTTCAGCTTTTTAGTGACTAATTAATAGCTTAACTAGCTTATTTTCTAGCTTAAAAGTGCCTGTGCAGGCTCTCTTATACCCAATGTTAGCTAAAAAGCTCATCTGCTTATTTAAGCTTTTTGACATATGGTAGTTGCTTATTTAGGGTTAATCATGCTTATTTGAGGTAGTTTAGATCCCCCATGCCCTATTCAGCTTAAGTCCCTAGCTTATTCTAGCTTTTTGAGCTTAATGCTCTTTTAGCTTAACATTTTTAAGTTTAAAAGCCTTCACTAATTTTCTGTCATTTTTAGCTTATTATAGCTTAATCTCTTCTGCTTATTTTGCTCAGTAGTGCTTATTAGGGTTAGGTGATCTTGCTTTGTTAGCTTATTTCACTTTTTCATTTGCTTATTGTATGTAAAAGAGGGCAACAGTTTAAGTCTTTTAATCCTTAGTTAAAAAAGTTAAAACTGTTATTTCTTTCTGCTTATTTTGGCTTATTTTTAAGTATTTAGAAAAAATGTTTTCTTCAAAAATTGCTTATTTATGTCTGTTATTTAAGTTTTTAAAAAGAAAAATGAAAAAAAAATAGTTTACAAAAAGGGAAGCCATGGGGGTCGAACCCATGACCTCCCCTTTGCAAACCAAACGTCCCACAACACACCTCTGCTACCAAACGTGCCATTGGGACTTTTCCAATTTAGTTTGCAACAAATATTCTTTTAACCCTTTTTAACCTTTTAAGCTTTCAGCTGAATTTAGATTATTTCCAGCTTATATATAAGCTTTTTGTTAAAACTAGTATTTTTCCTGCATTCTTCATCACTTAAAGTATTTTCCTACATTTTTCTAGATTTTTCCCATTTCATTTACTATTTTTAATTAATTTTTCTTTTTAAAACTGTTTTTAAATCATAAAAATTAAATAAAAATCAAAAAAATATAATTCTTTTTTTTAAAATTTTCTTTTATCATGTAGGACCTAGGAAAAATAAATTTGCATTCGTAGGGTTAAGTTTGCGAGATTTGGTTTTTTAAAGAACATGATTTAAACCCCGTTCTCGTTTTCGTGTTTTAAGTTTAATTGCCTTTATTTTTCTATTCCAGTAGACTTAAGATTTCCTTCTATGCCTTATTTATGCTTCCCGTAGAATTTTAAGTCATCCATTGCCTTTTTATGCTTTCCCGTAGTTTAGGTTTAAATTCCTGTGCCTTTTTATGATTTTCCCGTACTTTTAAGTTTTCCTTAGTTTAATTTCATTAACTTCCCATAGAATTTAGAATCCAAATCAAATCCTTCTTTCATTCAAGCATCCAAAAGTCAAACCAATAACGTAACCGTCAATTTCACGCCTCGTTGGGGATAAACGACCCGGGAATCGCATGCTTCCCGGTTTACTACAATTGATTTTGATTGATATTTTTTATTCTTATTATATATTATATTATATATTTAATATATAGTAAAGGGTTGAACTTATCATTGTCAATTTTTGGCGTCGTTGCCGGGGAGGTGTGTTGCGACAATATCGTTACGGTTTGACGATTAGTTACTTGAAGACCCTTCCTCGTGAAGTTATTGTTTTCCGTTTGTGAATATTTTCTTCGTATTATAAAAATATAAAAATACAAAAATATTTTTCATTTCCTTTTTATGATAAAAACAAAAATAAATAATAAAAAAAATATAAAAACATTGTCCTTAAATAAGAATAAAAATCATCATCAATATAATGCTTTCAACTGGAGCATTATCATAATAAGTTCCCAAACCAAAGATTTAAAACTTGCCTTTGTGTCACTCGCGAGGTACGGCTCACCTTTAATTGATTAACAAACTATAAGAGGGGTATAAGGAGGGTTGTTCCGAGGAACTACGACCCGAAAGGAGAAGGTTTTTAATAGCTTCGCGCTTTCCCGCTCCTCCGCTCCTTTGTGCGTTTTTCTTTTAAAGAGCTACCGTGAAGCAAGTTGATTATCGGTTTAAGTTATTCAATCTCGTTTTGTCCGTTAATAAAATATGATGTTTAAAAAACTCGAAAATCCAAAAATATTCTCCTTTAACCTCTTTGTCATTTAATTATTCTTCTTATCCCTCTATTTTTAATTCTTATGGCGTCATTCGACTATCGTTTAAATCCCCGTTACGCTACAGACTATTGTTGTTCTAAAGGGGGTCTCGTAGACAAGATCATTTGTGATCTTAATAAAACACCTGACTCGTCTCAACGACCCCCTCCTAGTTGTGCAAAGTGTGGAAACCCGGTTGATGGTCCGTATTGTCGAGGATGTGCTCTTTTACGAAAGAAATTTAAGGAAGATTTGTTTACATATTGTGTTGAAAATGGAATTTTCCAAGACCTTCAAGATACTTCTGAGTCATCCAATGACAATACCAACGTTGTTAATGCTCCTCAAGAGCCATTCGTTGTCAAACAGGACCCCGGTAAAAATTCCTCGCAAAGTCCTCCACACATTGATCATTGTTGTTACGAGTGTGGGGATTCGTTAGACGATATCTTTTGTCAACGATGTACTTGTAAGTCTTGTGGGAAAGGTGCTCATTATGGTTACAATTGTCCACCGCAAATTCCGATTATCTCTAATCCGAAACCATGCTACAATCAAAACCTTAATGAGATCCTACAAAATTTGCAAAATTTGCAACAACAATGTCTTTTTGGTACGTGCCAACAATGTGGTTGTAATGAATATGATGGAGTTTGTTTTTATTGTACTGTTGGAAATGGAACACCAATCACTTTTTCAACTTCGTACTCTTCTAACGATTCTCTAAGTTTTGCAAACCACCCTCCACAAAATTTTCAAAATTTTCAACAGCAATATCCTTGTTGTGAAAATTACGGGGACCTCATGAAACTTACCAATGTCAACCAATGAATGAAGACTATTATCATGAGCAAAATTCTTGCTATGATCCTAATTCTTTTGGTTTTGACCAATTTCAACCCCCGTAATATACCGTCAATCATCTAATCTTCAATGCTCGAAATGAGCTTCTCAATTCTCGAAATGAGCTTCTCAATTCTCGAAATGAGCTTCTCAATTCTCAAAATAAGCTTATGGAGCAAATGACATCCATATGTGATATGGTTGGTCAATATATGCAAAAGAAGGAAGAAGAAAAGCGAATTGCGGAAGATCAAGCGGCTAAAGATCGATATTGGAAGATTCCTATTTGCTACGATGATGACGATGACGAGGAAAGTTGTATTCCCTTAAAAGATATTATTATTTATGGACTTCCTCCGTGTGTTGCAATCACATCCGATTCACCAAAAACGGACTCTTTTATAATGGAGGATGAGCATCTTAGCACAATTTCAGAAACGGAATCGGACGAATTCATAAAGTCTAGTGTTGAGAACCTTGTCCCTACCCCAAGTGAGTCTGAGGATGCTTCCAACGGTCAGTGTGATTTGCCCGTTTGTGATGATTTTCCCAAGAGTCATCTTGTTACTTTCTCTAACCCTCTCTTCGATATCGATGACGATTGTACCTCAAGTGATGATGAGTCATTTTCTGAGGAGGACGTTCCAATGGAGAATTTTAAAATTTTCTCTAATCCTCTCTTTGATCGTGATGAATAAATCATTGCTACCGAGGTGAATATAATTCAAAATGAGGTGTTAGAAAGTATCACTTTAATTCCCCCGGGAATTGATTCCTTTGATGCCGAATGCAATCTTATAGAATCTCTGCTTAATTGAAATACTTCGATTGATTCTTCTTCTAAGATTGAATCTCTTCTTGATGAGTTCGCCGGTGAACTCACTCTTCTTAAATCAATTCCATCGGGAATTGATGATGATAACCTTGATCCGGAGTGTGAAATTCATCTAGTTGAGAGGTTGCTTTATGATAACTCATCTCCTCGCCCTCCGGAAGATTCTAATTCTGATGTTTCTGATGCTATAACCGAATCTTTCTCTCCATCTCCTATCCCCATTGAGGATAGTGACTCTCTCATGGAGAAAATTGATTTATTTCTTACTCCGGATGACTCAATGCCACCAGGCATTGAGACCGATGACTATGACTCCGAAGGAGATATCCCTTTCTTTGAAGAATTGCTTACCAATGATTCCCTTTCGCTCCCTGAGCATGAGTCTTTCCACTTTGAAAGTGATTATGATCCATCATCCCTTCGCCCTCCGACAAAACCACCGGATAATGATGAAATTGAGCCCGATACAGGACTTTTGACTACAAAAGTGGTGGGTGATATTTTTGAACACTATGTTCTTATACCTAGACTTTTACCCACCCAACCCATCCTGCATATGGATTTCGACTTCATTCCTTCTAATGGTCTCGGATCCGATCATGATGTTTCTTCTCCTTCCAGAGATAGAAACAAGATTTACGATCTGGGGATATGCATTGAAGTCGAATCCACGAGATTTCTTACTACTCTTTCCCCTGTGATTGATACTTTACTTCCATTTTCATCCGAAAATGAAGACAAAGTTATCAATCACGGTGTTCTTGCTTATAAGGAGAAATCTCCTCCTTCTTCATCACATCGGGGCTTGAAAGCTTCCAAGCTGTCTCTTCATAAAAGCCCGATATTGATTCATGGAGGCAACACTCCAAATTTGGGTGTTCGTCATCCCAATTTCTATCCCCCTTGACAAGCTCAAGTATGGGGGGGGGTCGGGTCAAGCTAAA
Organism: Tanacetum coccineum; assembly: GCA_026074375.1. NCBI lineage: Eukaryota > Viridiplantae > Streptophyta > Magnoliopsida > Asterales > Asteraceae > Tanacetum > Tanacetum coccineum. Next base: position 6,757 of record BQNB010159870.1, on the reverse strand, counting down.
TGACCTAAAACAAGCGCTTCGTGGGTGGCAACCCATGCTTATCCTAATATAATCGTAGTATGGTAGTTTAGTAGTAATGAATAAGTGTTTTGTTGTTGTGAGGAGGTGCGCCTCTTTCCATTCTCGTTTGCTTGTGTTTTTGTGATTGTCCAAGATTTTCCGGAGTGTGATGACTCTCGTGCACGCGGTTTTGTCCTTCATTCACTCGAGTTTCACATCCTCAGCTTCATTTTGGGAATCCAATATCCAAATCTTATAGACTAACGTTTATCTTTAAGCATACTTAATAAACGGCTTAGGATTTGCGTAGAGACCCTTCTTAAAACAATAAGGACAATGTTTAATTCTACTATGGGGGGGATCTATCGATTTGATTATGCCTGCAGCCGTTGTTTTCACGTAATCCCATTTTTACCACCAACATTTCAAAAAAAAATTAAAAAAATTAAAAAAAGAATGATGAGTAATAATTATAAACTGTGGGCTAATAAAAGTTTGCTGCATCTTGCCGACTCACAACCGATGTTGCAGCCTTCTAAAAGGTCGAGGGTTACAAATTGCATCATGATTATGTTTAATATTAAGTGTGAATTAATAAATGTAAGATCTCTTTTTGTTAAATTTAAATATGCTTTTGAACTTTGACTATTTCATTTTAAGTTGTGATTTTTTTAAATAAGCTATGTATAAACGAGAAACCTAAGAGTTTTTGAAACCAAAGGTCCGTGAGTCCCGATACTAGTCTCTGTGGGGTGTCAAAACCCTGGTCACTTAGCCGCAAGGTTGGGAGGTGCCGAGACGAAAGTCGCTACATGGGATGATCTCGCCTTCAAACTCATTATTCTTGGGTGGAAAACGTTGATCCAGGGTTGAAATTCAAAATGGCACATTCACCTAAATGACCAAAAACATACTAAAAATGGCAAAGATATGCTTGTTATTGTGTTTTGTGTATGCAGGTAAGGATAAGACAAAAATCACAAGAAAACCGTCAAAAACGGGCAAACAGAGACACGAGGAACGGAAGAGCACAAAAGAAGCCAGGAAATCAAGCCAAAGTCAAAGTTAACACTAGAAGACAAAATCTTAAAAGTTCAAATCCAATCCCTTAAGTTTCAAAAGTTACACAAATGGTCCTTGAGGTCTAATAGGCCTATTATCCCTAAACAACATCCGGATCCAAAGCCCAAAACAAAAGCCCAAAACCCTAAGCTCATATCCTTTTTATTAAACCACAAGGACCATTCCTGCCAAAGATAAAAGTTATGGCTTTTAATAAACCAAAGAAAGGGACTAGTGTTGCCATATCCCCAAAGTTATACCCTTTTTACCCCCTTAGTTAAAATTGGGCGCGAAAAGTCGTTGGGTACTATTCACCGTCTCTCCCAACGTAACCACGGGTCAAATCAAAGAGCTTTTACAAATTAAAGGGCAAGATGGGCAATTCAATGGCTCAAATACATGTTGGCAGAGTTATACATCATCATACTCACCTCATTGGTCTATCACATCAAAGAATGACACGCTGGCAGGAGTAGAAGCACAAAGAATGATGGGTTTTGTACTTAAGGCACTCACAGAGCAAACACAAACGTCTCAATCATGGATTGCCACGTTGGCAATCCGTGTGAGTTATGAAATGATCCAAGGGCCAAGATCTACATGCCAATCATTGGGAAGAATGAAGGGCAGAGATTAGAAGGAGCATGGGAAGAAAGCAAGAGGCTAGAACCTTCAGCAGCTGGCTATAAAAACCCTTCACACTTCACAGCACGGGGGAGTAGCTTTTAGTTTAGAATTTTAGCTTAATTGTTAGCTTATGTAATTTCCACTTTAAAGCTTTTGTAATTTTCTTTTCAAGTTATGTAATCAAGTTTTATATTAATGAAATTCAGTTTTACTCTTAAATAATCTGTCATAAGCTCTTTTGTTTTCATTCATAAGCTCTCACTTCTCTTCAAATGATAAGCTAATGTTCATAAGCTACTCAATAGCTCTCATTAGTCTCTAAGCTAGTGATAGAGCTCAATTCAGTCTTATTAATCTACTTAAATAAATAAAATCAACTAATACCTTTACTACTTTGGACTTAAAAGCTTTTGGAAGGGGATCCAATAATGGAAGGGATCCCATGGACTTTACTGGCTTATCCTTGGATAAGCCAGAGCTGTTGATAAGCTCTATGAGTATTTAAACTTCTGTTTAGCTGAAGTTTTAAGTAAGTTTTCTTTTAATTCTTTGTTCCTTTAAATTTTAGCTTAAAAACTGCTTATTAGTTTTAATATGTGATTAATTGCTTAATAGCTTTACTTAACTACTTATCTAGTTGCTTATCTATGTTTTATTTTGCTTATTAGTCATTAATTTTCATCTGTTCTTAGCTTTAAAGATTTAGATCTTAGTTTTTCTAAATTTAGTCTAAAAATCTCAAAAACCAAAAATATAGTAGCATAAGTTGTAGATTAGTTTTCTAGCTTAATAAATTGTTAGAATCTGTTTGATTAAGCTTGTAATAAGCTTGTTATTCTCTGATTATAAGGTTTCAATCACTAGTTTTCATTTCATAAGCTAATTCAGTTCTGTCATAGTCATTAAGGGGTGTTTGGAATAGCATGATTTGACCTCTAAAAGTCAGAGGAGATTTTGAAATTTGTTTGAGTTAGTTTTGTTTTCATTTTAAACTAGTAGTAAAAGAGTTTTTAAAGTTTAGATTTCAAAAATTAAAAAGTTATGGCTTAATTTGGGTGTGCCGGCACAAGGGTACTTTTTTCTACTTTTCTTAGCTTGTGAAAATTTGATCCAAGCCCTCCAAGGCTTGGATTTTGCTTGTATTGTGTCTTAACACTCTAATTGAGTGTATCAAGTGCAGAAGTAACCACAAAGGTTACTTGCATTTTGGTTCTTGCATTCTTGTCAAGTGCATCAGCAAACCAATAGCAGTTAATACTGCTGAACTTTTGGATCATATTTAGGATAGCTAAAATAGTTTTTAGACTTTCAAAATCAGTAAGTCCATAGATTTCATATAGCTTAATATAGTTTAGGGCTTGTTTTTTTATTTTCTAGCTTAATTACTTAGTTAAAATTAGCTTAAAAAGTCATAAAAATCTCATAAATACCAAAAACAGTAGTAATAGAATTTAGCCTTTTAATTTTAGAAATTTTAAGTTGTAGTATTTGATTTTCTTGTTTGAATTTATAGCTTATAGTTAGGTTAATTAGTTCTCATAAGCTCAGCCTCTGTCTTAGCTTATTGAGCTTTTTAGCTTAGTTTAATTTTGAGCTTTTTGAGTTGATTCATGAGTTTGCAGCTTTGATCCTATATTTTAGTTAGCTTTTAGTGTTTCTTGTTTAATTAGCTTATTTGAATTAGCTTGTAGGCATCTTAAGCTGTCTAGAACAGCTTTTAGATTTGCATTTGAGCTTATAATGAATTGTGTGCAAGCTATTTAGTCAAAATAAGCTTTTGAGAGCTCAAAAGCTCACTTTCTGTAAACAGAATCTTTTAGAGCTTTTTAGAGCTTAATTTTGAGATTCAGCTCATACTTGTTTTGTTAAAAGTGCTTAAAGTTGTGTGCTTAATAAGTTTTAGCTCTTGGTTTTCAAAAATAAAAAAATTGTAAAAAAAGGGTGTTAGCCAACCTCGAACCCACGACCTCACCCACACAATACACACGTTTTACCAATATGCTACAATAGCTCATCCATCATCTCTTCCTTTCATTTAATTAATAAAGGCAATTTCCTTTTCCTCTTAATAATAAGCCGTAGCTTATTAAAGCTCATTTAGGGCTTATTTGTTTAGCTTTTTCATAGTTCTTATTTTTCTTAAGTACCTGTTAGTATTTAGGATTTTCCCTGAATTTTTCACATTTTTCCATCAAGTAGATTATTTTTAATCATTTTTCTTAGAATTTAATTTTCGAAAATACATAAAAAATAGAAAAAAGTTTTATAAAAATACAAAAAATAGTTTTTAGCATTAGATTAAATACTTTTAGGTTTACATTCAGAAAAATCATTTTCAACACTTTTAGATTTTAATTTTCATTTTTAAGCCTTTATTTTTAATTTTAAAAATAGGATTTTAATTTTAAAAATAGTTAAAAATAGTTTTCTGAGTTTTTAAGTTACTTTAGATTTTACTAAGTTTAAAAATCATTTTTCTAAATTTTTAGGTCTTAATTTGTTATTTTTTTAGGATTTAATTAGATTAAGATAGATTTTAATTCATAATAAATTCAAAAATAATCAAAAAAATATTTTTCTTTTTCCTAAAATTTTCTTTTATCCTATTCTAGGTTTAAAATTTTAGTTTGTATTTTTAAGGGTTAATTTGTCTTATTTGCTTAATTGTCACGTTTTATTTGCCATGTTTTCATTCTAGATGAGGGATCTTCGATTTGATTGTGCCTGCAGCTGTTGTTTTCACGTAATCCTGTTTTTACCACCAAAATTTCAAAAAAATTGAAAAAATTAAAAAATTTCAAAAATAAAATAAGTGTTTTGTCACAATTTTGACTTTCCTGCTGGGTAGAATAAGAATAAATTTTGACTCGATCGAGCGTGTTGAGCTCTAGCTTGTTCCTTAACTTTTAGACTAAGCATTCACGAATCTTCGCGAAGAACGAAAAATGATAGAGTTAAGTATGAGTTAGATGCTAAACAAGGATTATTTGGAAATCTTAAGAGCTCATGTATGTAATTTGTGGCTTTTTCTCCCATAAGCTCCTAACCGGACTAATAATACGTGCTATTTTTGAAAATTAAACTTAAATCAACAATTTTTGAGATGTAGTCAATAATATTTTTGTCTTAGTTCAAATTTATACTTAAAATTTCCAAAAAGAAATTTTCTCTATATATCGTGGTAATAATAAGTGTAAAAAAATGAAAAAAAATGATGATGAAAAAAAAAGAAGAAAAAATGATTAATAAGGCAATATATAAACTGTGGGCTAATAAAAGTTTGCTGCATCTTGCCGGCTCACAACCAATGTTGCAGCCTTCTAAAGAAAGCTCATAGTAAGAATAATAATCCGAGACCGATAAAAGTTTGCCGCATCTTGCCGGCTCACAACCGATGTTGCAGCCTTCAAAAAGGTCGAGGATTTCAATTGCATCATGGTTATGTTAAGTGTAATAAATATGATTTAATAAATATAGGGAAAATCTCTTTTTCTTAAATTAAAATATGCTTTTGAACTTAGACTATTTCATTTTAAGTTGTGATTTTTCTTAATAAGCTATGTATATACGAGAAACCTAAGAGTTTTTCAAACCGAAGGTCCATGAGTCCCGATACTAGTCTCTCTGGGGTGTTAAAAGCCTGGTCACTTAGCCGCAAGGTTGGGATGTTCCGAGACGAAAGTCGCTACATGGGATGATCTCGCCTTCAAACTCATTATTCTCGGGTGAAACGTGAAGCATAGAATTTTGCAAAACGTCGATCCATGGTTGAAATTCGAAATGGCACATTCACCTAAGATATAATAATTATCGGGAGTGAAAAGTTCACAAGTTGCAAATATGAGTAGTGTTAGCGTCTTAACTTATATTTAACAGTGATTTCATTTTAAGCTTGGTTTGGAATAAGTGAAAAATCAGGAACGATGAATTTATCCTTTTTGGGGCAAATAAGGATTGAAATGTTTCTTATTTCGTGGCCCTAAAAGTTATAAAAATAACGAAAGTCAAATATGTTAGTTAGTTGCTTAAAAAGTAAAGTACAAAAAAAAGGAGAAAAATGAAAAATACAAAAATATATGTGGTAGTTAGTGTAAATAATAAAAATGGTAAAAATTAGCTACTTTTCGAGGTTATTAGTCGAGGGGGATTGAGATTCTTAGTTTTTTTAAGTGTTTACATATAGCATTGCGTGAGGACACGCAATAGTTTAGTATGAGGGATTTTGGTATGTGTGTAATTACACATACCTTTTACCTAATAAATCGACCCTAAACGACTAAAAACGCACATAAAATGCCATAAATATGCTTGTTTTTGTGTTTGTACTGTGCAGGTACCGGATATTCACTAAAGGACAAAAACAAAGCTAAACCGGACAAAACTAAGAGCGGAACTGGAAAGAGCACGAAAAACCGAAGCCAACGGTACAAAAGGATTGAAAACGGAGCTAAAACGGACATTTCCATATCGACTCGACAACGTTTGTGCATTTAATAAAGTCAAGAAGAAGTCAAAGTTAACCCCAGGATACGGCATTGGAAAGAGCATGAAAAAACGAACTCGAAACCCTATCATGATAAAATGGGCCGACTCATACCCATTTTAGTGGGCCGGATCATCCCACTATATTTAAATAAAACCCTTTTAAACCATTCAAGCCCATAATCCATTTTAAAAAAAAACCCAAGTCCTTTTTAAATTAAACCAGCCCAAAATGAAACTAGCCCCATTTCCCTTTAACGGGCGTTAACCCAAAACCTTCTCTTCCTTACACCATTAGTCCTTCAAGGACTAACGATGTTAGTCCAAAAGGACTAACGGTGCAATATTCACCTTACTCCAAGGACCAATAATGCTCACCACAAGGACCATACCTGCAATATACTTATATGAGTTGAGGGGCCCAAGTTGCCTATTCCCCAAACTCTTCCCCTGCACCCGAGTTAACAAAAACATAACAAAACCCCTTTTTTTCCGCCTCTACTGTACATCCCTCACACTAATCGTGTGTGTCCTTTCTTGCAGATAACCAGCCAAAACCTTCACCCCACATCAAAAACATCACTTT
>BQNB010159869.1:0-14866 GCA_026074375.1 Tanacetum coccineum | reverse complement strand
GACTGTAAGCCATTGTCATGAGCACAAAACTTTTGAATGTTTTGTATAGGCGCCCAAGACCCGAGAAATTTGACTTTCTCGTTGACAGGTTAAGTTATCTTAAAAGATACACTTTCCTTACAATAAGGTCCGAGTTATGTACTGAAATGTACATAAGTCATAGAGAAAAATTAGAGAAATGACATGTTTTGAAACGTTTGAACTCTTCCTCGAACTTCATTTACACACCCGTGTCAATGTTAATCGATATTTCTAGGTACGTAAATGTTATCGATTACAAGAGACATGTCGAGAAGATTCTTTTTGGTATTTTGAAATTTTTTGATTTTATATTTTGTTTTTCTAGATTTTATATTTTTGTATTTTCTTTTTTGTTGGTTTTATATTTTTTTATTTTGTTTTTCGAAAATATTTATAAATCAAAATAAAGAGTAAAACAAAAAAAATTACAAATCGATGTTTGATATATATCAAGCAGATTTGTTTGCCAGAGCCTCCAGTTCTTCTGGAGTCAAACATCTCATATCGAGGTACTTAAACCTATCTTAGAGTAAGGCTTTCGTAAACAGGTCAGCTAACTGGGAATAATTCAACTATACCCTTTTCAACATGTTCCTTGATAAAGTAATATCTGACATCAATGTACTTCGTACGGGAATGCTGGACGGGATTGCACGAGATGGCTATGGCTGTGTATGAGTCACAATACATAGGTATTTTATCAAAGTGAAAGCCATAATTTATGAGCTGAGTTCTTAACTAGAGAACTTAACCACAACACGCAGATAGAGACACATACTTAGCTTCTGCTATAGACATAGAAGTGCAGTCCTACTTCTTGGATGACCAGATGACTAGCTTATCACCACCTAGAAATTGTATGCTACCAGATGTGCTTTTACGTGAGTCGAGATAGCCCGCGTGATCCGAATCTAAAAAAGAAGTTAGTTCAAAACCGGTGTCTTTCGGATCCCAGAGTCCCATGTTAATGGTATTCTTAAGGTACCGAAAGATCCATTTAAACTCCTTGAGGTGCTTTTCAGTTGGTCTCACTTGATAACGAGCACAATAACATGTTGCATGTACAATATCCAGTCTACTTGCTGTTAAGTACATGAGTGCTCTGACCATGCTACGATATTTAGTTTGGTCAACGGGAGTTCCACTAAAATCAACATCTAGGGGTTTAGTAGCCATTGGTGTACCAATGCTATCACATGAGGTCATACCATGTTTTTTAAGTATCTCTTGAGCATACTTAGCTTGGTTAATAAAGATTCTACGTGGGGATTAGTGAATCTGAATTCCTAGAAAGAACTTCAGCTCCCACATCATAGACATTTCAAATTTGTTGTGCACTAGTTTTTCAAACTTTTTGGAAAGTTTTTGGTTCGTAGAACCAAAAATAATGTCATCAACGTAAATTTGCACAAGCAATATGTCTTCCCCTTTTAAGTAATGAACAGAGTTGGATCAACAGAACCTTTGGATACTAGGAAGTTAAAGAGTTCATCATACCATGCTCTTGGAGCTTGTTTGAGTCCATATAATGCCTTTTTGAGACGATAGACTTTGTCAGGATGATGTGGGTCTATGAATCCATTTGGCTGATTGACATACACTTTTCCTTTAGAGGTCCGTTAAGAAATGTTGTCTTGACGTCCATCTGGTATACTGGAAATGATTTGTGTGCAACATATGCAACGAATAACCGGATAACTTCTAACCAAGCAACTGAAGCAAATGACTCTTTGAAGTTAATTCCTTCCTTTTGACCGTATCACTTAGCTACAAGATGAGCTTTGTTGCGTGTTACAATATTCTCTTCATCGCGTTTGTTTTTCCAGAGCCACTTCATGTTAATGATATTTTTACATAATGGTCTGTCGACTAATTCCCATACATCTAGTCATTCAAACTGGTGAATTTCTTCCTGCATTGTTTCAATCCATGAAGAATCAGCCATGGATTCTTTGATGTTCTTTGGTTCGGTTTGACTCACGATGAGTGCGAACATACACATCTCGCCATATGTTTCTAGCTGACATCTTGTTCTAATTGATTGAGAAGGATTTCTAATGACTTGTTCTAACAGATGATCTTTTGTCCAACGGTGTTCAGAAGGATGTCGTTGATAGAATGTATGCATGTTTGATGAGTTAACATATCGAGAAGATGTCTCCCCTTGTTCATGTACCGGTGTACTAAAGATGTTGATAAATTCGTCTTTGTCAGCTTGTGCATTTTCTTTATTAGTTTCTGCTTGATTAATATTCTTAGTAGTAGTGATAGCTGGTGCTTGACTTGAGTTGGTGCTTGACTTATAGTTTAAGGTGTTATTTGAATGTTCAATGGAGGTGTATCTGCAGCAACAGTTATTGAAGTAGATGGAGTTGTGTTGTGTTATTGACGTTGTTCAGGTGTATTAGCAGCATGTACATCAGAAGACTTTGACTCAACTGGAGTAGTTCCATTGAGTAATTCATCGAACATCGGACTAAATAGAAAATCCAGCTCATTTGACGTTGAAACTGTCTCAGCAGCTTGAGGAACATTTTCTTGACTTTGGGGACCAGGACTTAAACTGTCTTTTTCAAGTGCCTCTGTCGATCATTGTGGCATGGGGTCAAAACTAGCGTGATCTGACGCCATTTGAGGCAATTCGTCAAAGTTAACATGAATGGTTTCAACTATCACTCTTGTTCTCTTGTTATATTACTTGTAAGCTCTCGACTGAGTAGAATACCCTACAAAAATATATGTATTACCTCTTTCTTTCATCTTGTCAATATTCTTACCATCTTTGACGATATAACATAACGAGCCAAAAATGTAAAAGAATTTTACAAACGGGTTTCAGCCATTGATGATGTGATAAGGAGTTTTCTCATGTTGAGGAATCACGAGTGAACTATTTTAAGTAAAACATGCTGTGGCAATTGCTTTAGCCCAAAAGTACAAAGGAACTTTAGTGGCGCTTAGCATTGTTCGAGCAGCCTCAATAAGAGTACGGTTCCATCTTTCAACAATGCTGTTTTGTTCAGGTGTGCGAGCAGTTGACGTTTGTGTTTAATCCCTTCTTGAGAAAAGTATGCATGAAGAGTTTTATTAAAAAAAATTATGCCTTTGTCAGTTCGAACTGTTCTAACTTGAGCATGAACTCCTCTTTGAACAAGTTTGAGGAAATCGATGAGAACTTTTGGTGTTTCATCTTTGGATCTCAAGAAGTGAGTCCAACTATATCGTGAATAATCATCAACAATTACCAACACATATTTCTTCCCATTAAAGCTTTCTACCCTCATGGGACCACATAAGTCCATTTGTAGAATTTGTAATCGTCTCTTTGAGCTTGGGGTAGTTTTAGTCTTGAAAGACTTACGTTTTGCTTTTCCTAACTCACAAGAAGGACAAAGATGATCTTTGACGAATTTCAATTTAGGAAGGCCAGTCACAATATCATACTTCAAAAGCAAGTTGATGGTATCAAAGTTTAGATGTGAAAGACGACGATGCCATAACCATGATTGTGACGATGACACTTTAGCCATTAAGCAAATTGGATTGGGAGTGGATGTGTCTTGAAGAGTGATGAAATAAAGATTTGTGCCACAAGAACCTGTGAGAATATCATTTCCCTTCAAATCACGGATGTAACATGTAGACTTTCGAAAAGCAACTTCCAAATCCGCATCACATAATTGACCAACGGAGAATAAATTGTAGTTCAGCCCTTCAACGTAATAAACCTTCTTGACAGTGAAATTTCCTTGAACCAGATCTCCATAACCAAGAATCGGTGTAATTTGATCATTTCCAAACTTCACCGTACCCATAAATTTCTCCACAAAATTACTTAGGAGCTTGAGATTTCCCGTCATGTGCTTTGAGCACCTAGAGTCGACGATGAATAGAGTTATCTCTATGAGCTGCAAAAGAATTAGAAGACAATGGAGTATTAGACAAAGTGGATCCCCTAAGTGTTATGGATTTCAAAATATTAGAAGTTCTAGTTTCAATTGCTAGAGGCATACTAACATTCGTGTTTTCATTTCCTGATTTAGACTTAGGTTTCCATTTATATCCTGGTGGTGTGATCTTAGAGTACCACCATCTACATGTCTTACTAACATGCTCATATTGCTTTCTAATTTTGCTTCTAGGTTTCTTATTAGTGGAATATGAAGAAACTATTTTATTAAGGGGTGTTGCAATAGATTGGTTCACATCTTTGTTGGGTTATCTAATACTAATAGGCACAACAATTGGCTGTTTAGTCCTAGAATTCAAGCCATTAATATAATGAAGAACACACATATCATGATTTTCATTCAGCATACATTTTCCACAAGTAACACAGACAAAGTTTATATTCGAGGTCTTAGCATTCAAACTGTCATTACATGCAGTTACAAACGTTTTATTATTAGAAAACTTATAATTCCTACGGTGGTTTTCTACTTGTTGCTTCTTCCATTGACTATTGTTATGCATAACTCTATCTTCCAATTGATTTCTCTTAAGCTATGGTCTGCTAACACTAATAGTGGGAATTATTCCTGTAGAAAAAGGCACGCATTTGTTAGTTTTCCTAATGTCTTGAGACAACTATGTTGTTCTAGTTTGATTAGGCCTTGTGTGTACTTTGTACATTCATGTTGCAATCATGTTTGTGTTCTTTTGAACTGTATTCACATTCTGAGGCAAAATCTGTGTAGTGACTGGATTTGAAAGATCATTTGACAAATTATTTATGGTGATCGACTATGACTTTGAAAAATCTTTCTTTGCAAGAGAATCTAAAAAAGTAGCCGGTTTACCTAAAATTGATTGTCTTTGACTTTTAAAAGCATTTGGTTGTCGAATAACTAATGATTTTTCAAACTTAGTTTCCACATATTTTCCTTTCATTTTTTCAATAAGTTTCTTCAGTTCACTTATTTCAATGTTTTTGTCTTGTAATTGAGCTTTCAAGTCTTGAATTTCAAAATATTTGACATTTAGTTCTGGAAATGAACTTGATTCTTTTTGTTTCCAAACTTTGTTATTATTAAGTTGTTCCTTACTTTGTTGTAAAGCGAGTTCAAGATTAATTGAATGTTGTTCAAGTTCAGATTATCTTTTTAAATTCGTTGAAAGATTTGCTATTGACATTTTCTGTTCTTTTTGAAAACTCTTTTTCAAGATGTTCACATTTTTCCAAAGTTTCCAAATAATCACATTGCAAATTGGTAACTTCATCAAGTCTAATGTACACACCAAGTATTGCATTCATGTGATCATCATAATAATATTCCCTAGAAAGTCGGTCGATTTCATTCAAAAACTGTGTTTTTTGAGTTTCTAGTTGAGATTTAAGAGAGTCTACTTCAGTTTCAAGAGAATTAAAGTATTTCAAATCAGCAACCATTTCCTCTTTCAAACACAAGTGAAAAATTTCTAAATCAACATTGATTTTTTGAATTTGGGGAAAAATGTCCTTCGATTGTATTTTGAATGAAAGGATCTGTATGACCAAAATATATTCTTTTAGCAATTGTTTGTTTGCAACGTTCCACTCCATCAAAAATCATGTCAACACTACTTTTAATTTTGAAAAGTTCTTTAGAGCTTTTACACTTTTGATCCCACGAAATTAATTCATCCATCCGTTTTTCTAACAAAGTTTTTTGTTTATTAAAAGTCTCTTTTGAATTTTCATTTTTTACAGGTGTATGACTCATTTTTGACCTTTTTGAAAAATATCTTTCAACCGCATACTTTTCACGTTATGGAACGAACAAATCATAAAGATTATTCAAGTTTTTATAATCAAAAGGTTTGATTAGATCACTTAATTTTGATCGAATTTCTTGGGCAAGACGAATCGTTTTGTCAGATTCAAGAGCTAACATTAAGGCAGGATTATCATTATAGCAACCTATATCATACAGACAAGGATTCGCTCTTAAGCTTTCTTGGGGAACTCAGGTTTAATAAAACTCGTTTTGCAATTACGATTAAGCATATTCATTGCTTGAACTGATTGACCGATTTTATATACAATATCATCTAAAACCTTGACTTTGTTTTCTAAAGCAATGACCTTTTCAATTTCTTTATCTTCACGAGTTTTGTAAAACTTCTTTTGAGCCTCTTTTTCTTGTGACATTATGGAGATGGTTTCTTGATGTACAATAAGCTCCTTTTTCATCTTTGAAATCTTTTGATTTAAATCATTTATCTTTTGAGTATATTCATTAAATGACTTTTCAAAAGACATTTTGTATGAGATTAGTTCCCCTTTAGCTTTCGCACAATCAATTTCCACTTTTGACGCATAATTCACATCACGACACATATCAAGTTTAGCTTGGAACTTCTTAAGGTATTTGAACATAAATTGATTATTCTTTGCTAGTTCAGTGTTTGCTTCTTTGAAATGATTATTTAATGATTCTAAACATTTATTTTTGTTTTTGAAATCTTCAATTTCACTTTTCAATTTATCAACTAAAGTCTTGTTTGATGATTCCAACAGTTTATTACGATCTTTGCTTTCATCAATTTCACATTTTAGTTTTTTAATTAAAGAAGCAAGCAAATCACGTTCTCTAGAAAAATCTTCATCTTCATCCTGGTCAGCCTCTCCTCCATTATTGCTCATATCCAATGAATCAGTAGTGATATTAGTATCACCTTGTTCATCCGGATATGTGGCATTAACAAATTCAGGTTGCTCAAGATGTTCTCTGTTAATAGTAAACACATTATAATTATCATCATCATATTGTACATTTTGCAATGGCTCAACATCAAAGATGGGTCCACAATTGTCAACAACATCTGGAGTAACCTCTTGAATTTGTGGCATGTACAAATAATGTGCTTCTAATTCTTGATCTTCAAGTTCATCTTCAGTGTTATCCCTCCAATTAGCTTTTTTTGCATTCAACTGAAATCCAGCTTTCTCTTGCTTACACAATAGCATCTTCTCCTTGTGATAAACTGCATCCTTTGCCTGTTTTGTTTTTTGGCATTCACTTGCTACATGCCCATATTCCTTACAATTATAACACTGAATCCCAGACTACTGTAATACCTATGTACCTACATTCTCCCTAGCCCCAACAACATTAACTGCCCTCTGATTATCATACCCAGTTCCTTTGTTGATTCTTGGAGTATTATCCTGATTTGCTCTACTGGTGTTTGATGAAGTTCTGAGGTTGTTGTTGGTAGGTTTGTAGATTTTCTTGAATGATAGAGAGATTAAAGCCACGAGTTTATCAATCTCCTTCTCCTTTGATAATGCATCATCTTCAGCAACCATATCAGGTTCTTGATCATAAGTGGGTTGAGGAGAGTTGACAATTGCTTTTCCTTTGTTTCTGATAGCAACTTGTTGTGGTCTGGTTGAGGAATTTTAAGTGTAGTGAGTAGGATGATTTTGAGGATGGTAAAATGGTTGTTGTTGAGCAACAAGTGCAAGTGGATTAGCAATACATGCTAGTCTTTTAGCTATTATCTCGTTAACTTCGTTCTGGTGTTGCTTCAGGATGTCATAAAGTTTGTGGTAGGAGACAGTTTTCAACTCTTGACTCTGCTTAACAAGTATCATAAACCTTTGCCATTCTGGTTGCAATTGAAGTAAGAACTGGACATTCACTTGATGATTGGTAACATCACACTGATTTCTGACAAGCTCATTCATCATCTTGTAGAACCTTGAGTAATATGATTCAAGTGTTTCACCATCTCGTGATGTGAATTTCCCAAATTCTCAATATAGATTGGTTTCAAGATCTTGAACAGTGATTGATTCACCTTGTTTCAACCTTTTAATAGCTTTCCACATCTCACATGCATTTGGACAAGCATCAACTATGGAGTAATATCATTATCTATCCTTGTGAGAATTATCTGAACAGCTTCAGCTTCAGCATCCAATTGGTTTCTTATGTCTTGTGAAACATTCTTATAGTTCTTCATGTACCCTTCTGTAGTGGTTTTCGAACTACCTTCTGCAATTGGAATTTTCTTTCAGCCCATTTAAATTTGTAAGGTGGATTCTGGAGACAATAGTGGATGAGTTCATTGTTAGGTTTGGTGTTGATGTATCTCTTGATTTAGGATTTCCACTGAATGTAGTTACCAGGTGCTAACATTGGAGGACTGTCTTTACCACCTGCTTCTATGATGGCATTGTGAAGAGCATTTGATGTTTGAGTTTGCAAGTTGTTATTGGTATTTGACATTTTGATGTTGTTGTGAATGGATATCAGATCTTAAATTTTATGAAGTGATTGAGATTGTGGTTTGATATGGAATTCTAGTTCACGAGATTTTACAAGTCTTGATTAAACCGAGAAAAGAAGTGAGACTTTTGCGGGATTTTACTAAATCAAGAAGAAACCGTGAAATTAAAGTTGTTGTTTTTGTTGGAAATTATTGTCTTGTTATGTGTCTTAGAATTCCAAATTAATTGTCACAATAATTTTCCAAATTGATGTTTCACCAAAATTGGTCTTAGTCGAAATTGGGTACCAAAATTGGTTAAACAAAAAGTTTTTCGGTAATCCTAATTCTGTTGCACAAACCGCAGAGAATGTGTTTGACACAAACCGCAGAATACACTTTTACACAAACCGCATAATGCTAAATTGCACAAACCACAATCTTCATGTGTGCACAAACCGCAGGCTTCATAACTTTTACACAAACCGCAAAATTCAAATTTAGACCCAGATATTTTCTTAAAAATAAGCTGTTTTGATTCTTCAATAAGCTTCTTATAAGCACTAAAATGATGAAAGTACACGTTGATGATCTAAAATAACAATAACCACTTTTTTGATGATTTTTGAATGTCTTTTTTTCAAAAACCACGAACAAGTACAAAAGTAAAAAAACTTTGTTTGATTCTTGTATAAGCTGTTTTAAGCTACAAATAAGCTATAAACAAAGACTAAGAAACAAGCTTAAGAATCAAGACTCAAAGAAAGAAAATAAGCCGAAGCTTAATAAAGAAAAATCCATGCGATTTGATTAAAAACCACGACTCAAAAAACTATGAAAACCCCTTGGCGATTGAGACCACATGTTATCCCAAATACTAATCCATATTACAACATAATAAGCCTTACCAGCTATATGAACCGAATAAGCAAAGAAGAAAAGAGAAAGAAGTTAGAGAGAAAGTAGAGAGAAAGAAAGGAAGGTTAGATTGCTAGGTGACCAACACCCTCTCCATGTATGAAGAGGGTTCTATGTATAGTCTCATTGCCCTACTTGGCATATGGACTTTTATCCTTGGTCCAGGCTTGGCTAGTGTTGGGCTTTGAGCCCGATATATGGACAATATTAGCTTAAAGTCCAAACCCGTTGAACCCGACTAGCCTATTACATTACAAGACTAATTAATATAAAGACGATCGACGACATTCTTGTTAGACTTATATGAAAATTAGGCTAATAGAATTTCGTCTTGAAATTCAGTTGTTGGTATCCGGTGGTGAGATGTTTGGGAAAGGTGAGGGTATTAGTTTTGAAACTGTTCTTAACGTTCCTAGGTGATTTCAGGACCTCTCCTGGAATTCCATCGTACTTTGATGATCGGAATGTGACTTTACTTCAACTGTTTGACCTCTCGGTCCATAATCTCTACTGGCTCATCAATGAAATAGAGTTTATCATCAATTGAATTTCTTCTAGTGGAATAGCGAGTGATTCGTTGGATAAACACTTCTTTAGAGATACATGGAATGTGTTGTGAACACTGCTTAGCTCTTGTGGAGGCTCTAGTCGGTAAGCTACTGGTCCAACTCTTGCCAAAATCTTAAAGGGTCTAATGTATCTTGGGTTTAGCTTTCCCCGTTTGCCAAAATGTATCACGCTTTGCATGGTGAGATTTTTAACATAACCTTATCTTCGAACTAAAACTCTAGAGGTTTACGCCTCACATCAGCGTAACTCTTTTAACGATCACAAGTAGCTTGAATTTTGTTCTTTATCTGGATGATCTTCTTGGTTGTATCATGGATAATCTATGGACTAGTGAGTTGGATATCCCCAACCTCAGTCCAATAGATCGAAGATTGACACTTACGAACGTAAAGTGCCTCAAACGGTGTAGCCTTACTGCTGGTATGTTAACTGTTGTTGGACGAAAATTTCACTTGGGGTAAATGCTTATCCCAACCATTACCAAAATCTATCACGCAGGCGCGTAACATATCTTTTAGCATTTTGATAGTCCTTTCACTCTGGCCGTCAGTTTATAGATTGTATGCAGTGCTCATGTCCAGACGAGTTCCCAAAGCTCTCTAGAGCAACTGCCAAAACCTAGATGTAAATCGGCCATCTTAATCCAAGATAATCAACACTGGCACTCCATGCCTCGAGACTACTTTCTTCAAGTACAATCTCGTCAGCTTCTCCATCGTGTCAGTCTCCTTATCGGTAGGAAGTGTGTGGATTTAGTAAGGCGATCAACAATTACCCAAATGGTATCGTAGCCGCTTGATGTCTTTGGTAATTTTGTAATAAAGTCCATTTTTATTTTCTCCTAATTCTATTGATGTATCTCTGGCTATACTAACAAACCAGATGGCTTCTGATACTCGGCTTTCACCTTTGAGCATGTCAAACACTTGATAACATACTTGGCAATATTTGCCTTCATGTTAGGCCACCAATACAGCTTTTTAAGATCATGATACATTTTATCTGATTCAGGATGGATGGAATATTTAGACTTATGCAACTCATGCATGATCAAATCCCTTAATCCTCCAAAATGTGGTAACCAACTCCTATTCCTAATGCAACGAGTTCCATCAAGACGAGTCTAAAACTCCTTGTCCATACCATAAGGGTTTTCTTCCTTAACATTCTCTTCTTTAATTTCTTCGGCTTGTGCATTCAAAATCTAGGATGGAAGGTTTAAATCGATAGTCATGACTAAGGCTCAAACTCATAGTGGCTTAGTTTGCTCTTTTCTGCTTAGAGCATCTGCTGCCACATTTGCTTTTCCAAGGTGATAACCAATCTCACAATCTTTGTCACTTAGTAGTTCTAACCATCGGCGTTGTCTCATGTTCAACTCCATCTGATCAAGGATGTGTTGTAAGCTTTTGTGATCTGTGAACATGATACATCTAGTTCCATACAAGTAGTGCCTCCAAATCTTTAGAGCGAACACCACAACTCCTAACTCCAAATCGTGTGTCGTGTAGTTCTTTTCATGAACCTTGAGTTGACGAGATGCGTAGGCTATTACTTTCTCCCTTTGCATCAGTACATCACCCAATCCTTTATGTGAGGCATCGCAGTAAACCACAAAATTGTTGGTTCCTTCTAGTAAGGCCAAAATTGGCGCACTACAAAGCTTCTGCTTTAACACTTGAAAAGTTGCCTCCTCCTTTTCTTCCCAATTAAACTTCACATTTCTCTGAGTCAGTTTTGTCAAAGGCTTGGCGATCTTCGAGAAACCTTCAATGAATCTTGGGTAATATCTGATAAGACCTAGAAATTGGCGTATTTCTGTCAGAGTCTTAGGTGCTGCTTAATCCTTGATGGATTCAATCTTGGCGGGATCAACGTGAATACCATGACAGCTTTACTGTCAATCACGTAACCAAGAAATTGCACTTTCGAAATCCAAAATTCACACTTAGAGAATTTTGCTTATAATTATTCCTTCTTGAGTAATTCCAAGATTAGATTCAAATGCTCCTCATGCTCTTCCTTGCTATGAGAATAAATTAGGATGTCGTCTATGAACACAATCACAAACTTATCCAAGTATGGTTTACACACCTGATTCATCAAATCCATTGTGCATTAGTCAGCCCAAATGGCATTACTTAGAACTCGTAATAACCGTAACGAGTCCTAAGTGCCGTCTTTGGAATGTCTTCTTCTCTAACCCTAAGTTCATGATACCTTGATCAAAGATCGATCTTATAGTAAACATTGGAGCCTTACAACTGATCGAATGGGTCATCAATCCTCGGCAGTGGATACAGGTTCTTCACCGTCAGCTTGTTTAATTCACGATAGTCAATGCACGTTCTAAAAGATCCATCCTTTTTCTTAACAAACAGAACTGAGGCTTTCCAGGGTGAGAACTTGACTTGATAAACCCTTTGTCAACCAGTTCTTGTAGTTGAATAGACAATTCTTGCAATTTCAAGGAGGCTAGTTTATATGGTGCAGCTCCAGGTACCTAGTCGATTTGGAATTCGACTTGTCTAGTCGGCGGAAGTCCAGGTAAGTCTTCGAGAAAGACTTCTGGAAAATCCCAAACAATAGGCACGTCTTTTAGTCGTATCTCCTTCGACTTTTCTTCAGATCTCTTTTGCTTAATGTGTGGCAAGAACACATGGCAATCTTTCTGTAGGTACTTCTGCGTTTTGATGCATGATATGATATTCAACCTAGATTCGCCTCTATCGCCTTGAATGGTTAAGGTTTCATTACCCAAGGGAATACAAATGATCTTTTCATCTTCTTCGACAACCAATCTATACCGATGATGACATCAAAACTTTCGAGTTCGACAGGCATTAAATCAATATTAAATGGGTGATTTAGGAAATTTAAGGTACAACCTCAGATTATGGTTTGGGTCCTACTAGTTTTCCATTGGCTAGTTCTATAGTGTATGTAACATCTAAGGTAGTTGGTGTGATGTTAATTAAAGAACTAAATTGAAAACAAACTTCTATTGGCACCCGAATCAAATAAGATAGTAGCCTAGAGATTATTAAAAAGAAACGTACCCGTAACCATGTTAGGGTCCTGAACAACTTATTTTCCACTAAGAATAAATGCTCTTTCTCAAGCTCCTCCATTTCCTCCATTTCTACCCTGATTTCCATGGTTCGGATTCTTCAACTTGGGACATGCATTTCTATAGTGTCCTTGCAGACCACATTTAAAACAGGTTCTTAGAGTTTTCTAATTGTTCATTGGGGGCCTCTGAATTGTAACAGGAGTGGGAGTCCTACAGTCTTTTGCCATATGACAAGTATTCTTGTAGTTGTTACACTTTACAATGCATGGACCATTGTGATGTAGCTTACACTTGTTGCAGAAGAGCAACTTCCCAGCATACCTATTCTTGTTATCTGGTCTAGTAGTGTAAGCTCTCATGACCTTTTTTTGTTTGTTTTGTTGTCCCAGGTTGTTTTGGTAACTGCCTTCCCACTTCCTTTTGTTCTCACCCTTCTTGGCGGTCTTTGCTCATACCCTCTGATCCAGAAGGTCATGAGCCATACGAATGGCTTCTCCAATCCTTTGCGGCTTTGATGAGGTAACATTCCCTTGAATGTCGTCAGTTAAACCTAGATGTTCCTTTCAATCATCTTGTATTCTGGTGAAACCATGGTAGGGAAAAGCACGGCTAACTCTTAAAAGCGTATGGTGTAACCAACAATGTCAGTCCCCTGATCTGACAGGTTCTAGAGCTTTGTTTCCATCTTCTAAATCTCATTCCTGGGAGAGTATTCATCAATCATCATTTGTTTTATCTCTTTCCAAGTTGTCATATAAGTGGCATCCAAACCAATGGTCTTTACATATGAGTTCCACCAGGTTCGTGCATCGTCCAGTAGGGTGCACGCGGCAAATTTCACCTGGCAATTCTCAGCACAATTACTGATGTAAAACATAGACTCTATCTTCTCAAACCAACGAGTCAAACCAACAGCTCCTTTTGTACCTTTGAAATCGTGGGGCTTACAGTTCAGAAATTCTTTGTAAGAGCAACTATGAGCAGTGTGCTCAACTCATCCAACACTTCCATTGACTTCATTATGAGTTCCATTTCTGCTAGCTCGATTGGACTTATAGGTTGTCATGGCCTCAGCTACGCGCTGAGCAATCAATTGTTCAATGGAAGCAGAGTTCATTCCTGGTCTAGTCGCAGGCATAATTCTTTAAAATCAGAAAGATAACAATACACAATAAGAGTTCCATACAAGATAAAATCACAACACGCATAGATATTAGATAGAATAAAATCATGACACGCAGAGATATAGGATATAATCAACCATGGCAAAAATAAATCAACATCACAAGATAGCATAATCATAACCAACATCATAGATTAATACTTAATACATCATTTTACATGAATAAAAGGGTACAAGTTTCTTATTAACTACTACCAACTGAGCACTACTCAGCTTAGTATGCTATAATACAAAAGTAGCTACAAATGATAATTATCTACAACTCTAAGCCTAGGCGATCCTTAATCCTCCAGATACGATCTTTGTATCCAATCTCCCAAATCTCACTTTGCTGTCGGTGAGCATCTTAATCCCTTGCTCGAAAATGTAACTCTAAAATCCTGGCAATCTGTAATGAGTCTCGTGAGTTCTCATCACGTTGCTCTACAACCTCAACTCTGGCGTGGAGATTCAAAATCTCTCGCTCAGCTGACACTACCCTAGCTCAAAAAGTCTCTATCTCCTGCTCAGTAGACTCAAACCTCTCTATCGGGATCTCCCATAAATGATCGTTGATCTCCTCGATCAGTCTATCGTGACGAGTCAACATATCCTCGGCCGTAGCCTCAACGATAGCATCTAGCTGTAATGATGGCTGCCTCCTGAACCTCTTATGAGGTGGTAACAGGTCAGCTAGTGGTGATGGTTGATTAGATCCTTTTACTATATATAAATATAAATAAATATATAAATATATAACGAATAGGATAATATCAATGATAGTAGTATAGTATTACCGGAAGTATCGGTCTCTCACTTCGTTATCCACAAAGTTTAAAACCGGACTCGGGTCGTTCTTCCCGACGAGGCGTGAATTTGAAAATCGAGTTTGGTTTGTGAAAAATGCTTGAATGATCAAAGATTTG
>BQNB010159865.1:4708-14867 GCA_026074375.1 Tanacetum coccineum | reverse complement strand
TTACAAGGCAAGTGGCGATATCTTCCACTTTATACAATACTCTACATCATCGATTTGTATCAACGAATAATCAATCCTTTTTGTAATTCCTTCGGTAGTTGTGAAACGATTATCTTCAAACTTTCCTTCTCTTTTTTGTTGCGATTTTTTTAATTTTTTGAAAAAAAAATTAACACTATACTACGAAACTCGGAGTAATTTCACCATCTTCACGATCATAATAATTCCGGATAATTCCTTCGATAATTCTTCATTCTTCGGACATACCATTAAATGCGATGGTAGTAAAAATACATGAGTTTTGACTATAATATACATTCCTATTTGCGATGTGCAAATTCTTCCAACCGTACCAAAGATAGAAAATTTTGACACAAGACTCGGGAAATACAAACTTTACACTTCAAGCAACTAGCAACTGTAAAATAAACTTAATCTAACAGGGTAAGCTAAGGTGTAAAGGTGTAACGAAACAAACAATTGGTGTAATTCCTAAAGGATTGGCTCTATGGGTTGTTCTAGGGGTATCTTACTCTTGATGTGAGAGTAAACAAAGGGTTTATACTAGGGTTAACTAACCGGTGTAGTTAGTTAATAAGCAACATGAATAGGCGTTTTGGGTATAATCTTAAAATTTACCAATTTAAACAAGTTACTCCATCTAAATCCATAGTACTCATCATTGCGGTCTCGAGTGATATACCAAGCCAAGTTCTAACGTCTACTACATCACCGGCACACTCATATTTTATGGAATTTGGGTAAACATTTGGAAACGGATAGGTTAAATCCTCACAATATCTAACAAGGGTTATTGTGTGGGGGTTATGTAACATGTAATTTCACAGAAGTATGCTTGAAATTTTTTTAAAATTTAAGCATATTTTAAGCATTTTAGTGTGAAAATTAGGACAAGTATACATTCTAATTTCCATTGAATTATACAATGTCCTCGTTGTATAGATAAAACATTAAATACGGGAATTAAAAAGAATTAGAATGAGAAACTCCCCTGATATTTGCTCAGTAGATTCTCCATGTTGAGTTTATTGAGCAAGAATTTGTGTTAAACAACCGCCTTGAAGTTTTAAGACTCCAACACCTCCAGACTAGTAAATTCTCCACCAATCATTAGTCGATTTTTCTTTCACGAGGTCCTGTATAAAATAGGAAAAACGTGCATTCCTATCTTGGTATCTACGGTTAATTTAATCTAAACTAAACAAACTAAATACGAGCCAGTCTTGTGAATACGCCGTATCTTGTGCATGAATACGCCATATTTCCAGATCTGACAATAATGTTTTTAAAGTGCATAAAAAGTAAAGACTGATAACGTCCAGACAATCAATACACCGTATCGTATGGAGCGGATACGCCATATTGATGTCTGGGAAGACAAACTCAATAAAAATAAATTACAATCCGGGTTGTCTCCTAGGAAGCACTTTTGTTTACAATGAAGTCTTTAAGTTAGACTTTTCTTCAGCTTCCCTTCACTCAGCTCTAGTTACACGCTAATGTGCTCACGTATGAGCCATTCTTCCGTCTTCGCATCTCGAATGTAATCGGGTCCTAAGTTCAAGACTCCTTTGTAGAACCCCTTAAGCTTTTGGTATGGATGCGAGATTCCATTCTTCTTATCTTCATCACTTACCTTTAGTAATGATGGGATCTTATTGCATTGCTTATTATTGTGGTGTTTAAACCTCAGATGTGATTGAACCATTTGGTAAGTTACACTATTGTTACCATTGTAAATGGTAATCATTCCCTTCAAACCGTCTTGCTTTAATTCCAACTTCTCTTAAAAATGGTTCGCCAAAAATAACATCGCCCATTCCTTCATCACGATAAGCATCCATATCTTCTAAAACTGCAAAATCTGTCACAACAGAAAAGGTTCCAACAAAAATAGGCACATTCATTAAAGCTCCTATAACATTATTCCCTTTGTACACCATCTTATCTTTCATTATAGAATTATGAAACTTTTTGGACATCACATTGACATATAATAATAGGAAAAAAAAAAAAAAAAAAGGAAAAAAAAAAAAAAAAAAAGAAAAAAAAAATAAGTTTACGTGTGTAAATTCAAATCCTATCATGCATGAAAACTTTAAGTTATGAGCACAATCTATATGGATCTTCTTATCATGATCCCCCCCACCCCCCCCCCCCCCCCCCCCCCCCCCCCCCCCCCCGCCCTGCAACAACTAGGGTAATCATCAATTCTAGTATCAAGTTCATCATCCCTAGTTTTAAATTCCTCAATTACCTCACCTTCCTCAATGGTGGGCATCAAATCATCACCTTGATTTCTCCTAAGCTCAAATGGTTTATTTAGATCATTTAATTCTATGTAATCTACATTCAAAGGGTCTAATGATCTATTAATCACCAAAGTCTCTCCCATAAGCCTAGCTTCTAAATCAAGCTCCATTATTTCTATTAAACTTAGCATGTAGACCCTTTTGATTAAACTACTAGCAGGTTTAACACTTTTGAAAAAATTCTTTCTTCCCCAGCCCTCAAAGTAATTTTTCATTTGAAAACATCAATCTTAGCACGGGCGGTAGACAAAAATGGTCTTCCAAGGATCAAGGGCACTTGTGATATCCTCGGGCATACCTAAATTATAAAAGTCTGCTGGGAAAACAAATTTATCAATACCTACTAGCACATTTTCAGCTATTCCTTTTGGATATTTCACTATCTTGTCTGCTAATTCAACTATCAACTTAGCGTAAGCTAATTCGCCTAATCCTAAGTTAAGGTAGGTCGATAGAGGCATAACACTAACGCTAGCTCCTAAGTCAACAAGGGCATTATCAAAACAAATGTTATTAATAAAGCAAGGTAAAGTGAAACTCCCTAGGTCTTTCTCCTTTCGTGGTTTAGAATTATTGATATGTGAAGCTTCAAAGTAAGCTTTGAGATTTAAGGTCCCATGAGGATCCTATACGGCGTATCGGGTATTAATCAGCATCATATACTGAAGACGATATCGACTTGACTTGATCTCTCGGGTTCACTTCAGTAGAGCTTGGTAGACTTCCAAATCCTCTTTGGTGTAGTACCATACTCATTTGCCTGATTTGAATCTCCAAAGTTTTAATCGATGCTCCTTGGTTTCTATTGGCAGCATCCGTTGAAGCTCGGATTTCTTTAATCAAATTGGAGTTTTCTTCGTGTCTCTTTGTCGATTTACTCATAAACTTGCTCATGGTATCTTTCCTAGATTGCCTTCGTTCTTGGTATGAAGGATTTACGTTGTTTCTTTGATAGGATCCTGGAGCTGGTGCTTTATATCCCCCTCCTTGAAAAGGTCTACTAAATTGCGTGTAGTAAGCTTCTTCTAGGGTTATCCCTTCTTCCTTGTTTGGGAAATCTTTGGTGTAATGGGGTCCTTTACCTTGTTCACATCCTACTTGAGCAGCATAAACTTTTTCATTCACTTTCTTGATTTCTCTTCCAAGGTTATTGAGTTGTGCTTGTATAGTTGCTAAATCCATCAGAATTTTAGTATTTTTTGTTTTTTTTTTGGGGGGGGGGGGGGGGGGGGGGGGGGGTGGTTTCTTCTTGTCTTAGATGTTCCATTGTGCCATTTTTGAGAATATTCTGCCATCTCTTGGATGGCCACTTTTGCATCAGCAGCAGTCTTAGTTGGTATTGCACATCTTGAATCAAGAATCTGTTGTCTTGGAACTTCCAACCCATTATAGAACAAAATCACTTCCTGCATCTCAGTTAAGTAGTGTTGAGGACACTTCATCAAGAGTTCTTTAAAGCGTTCCCATGCTTGAAAAAGGGTTTCGTCAGGTTCTTGCTAAACGTTGTTGATTTTCTCCATTTTGTTTGCAGTTCGAGCAGGTGGGCAGTATTTGTTCAAAAACTTAGTTTTAAGTTCTTCCTAAGTTTTAATTGAACCAGTTGGTTTGTTTGTTAGCCAACGACTTGTGGCTCCATTTAAGGATATAGGGTAGACTCGGAGCATTAATTAATCTTGAGTAATGTTATGAACATGGAATAAGTCAACAATCTTGAGAACTTTCTCAATGTGTTCGTTCGCATCTTCATGATTAGAACCGCTGAATGTGTTTTCTCGAAGCTCCATAAGAAATTGGCCTTTTAGTTCAAAGTGATATTTGTCTTCAATTTTAGGCCTAGCAACCCCCGATCCATAGTTAGCTCAGGTCTTGCTCATGTATTGCTCCATAGTTTTCGCCATTGTTTCCGCAACTTCTTCCTCTAAATAGTCTTCTTGGTCAGAAAATAGATCGAAACCAAGCGATCTTAATTCGTCAAGACTTAGTGTCTTGAAGTGCTTTCTTGATGATCAGAATTCTTGTTCAGGTTCTTCATAAGGTGTGAATAGTTCGCTCGTAGAACTCCTTGTCATGCACAACCTGAAACAAGGGATAAACAATCTGTAGGATAGGCTCTTATGAAAGATAGAAAAAAATAGCACGGAAATCAAATATGAAAACTTATATTCTGATTCTGTTTTAGATGATCGATACGCCATATTCAATTGAGGTGAATACGCCGTATTAAAAATTTGAGCGAATACGTTGTATTAGACATAAAGTTGGATCCATATCTAGTGGTCGTTTAATACCCCCCCCCCGCCCCCCCGTATCGAGTTATCGACCAGAATAGTGTATTAGGAAAACAATTAAATTAAACACACAAATATACAAGCAAACAATTTAAAGACAAATATACAAAATATACAGAATATACAAGAATATACACTAATCTAATTTACACTAATCCTAAGGGTTAGATCTAATGCTAAAAACTAAAATATAAAATAAAAATCAAGATTAATTTTCACTCCCCAGCAACGGCGCCAAAAACTTGATGTGTCATTGTGTGGTGTATATTTTTATGATTCAAGTTTTAAATTTATATTTTGCTGACTTAAGCAAAAAATACAATTTAACGGGCAGTATACCCACCGGTGGTAGAAATCGTGGTAATAGGGTGTCGACACTTAAGCAGGTTAAATCTTTCATTTATAAATAGTTTTAGTTTACTACTCCAATTAATTCAATCTAAGTCAAACCTATGCTAATCCAATGTAGTATCTAGATCCTAATTTCTAACAGTTATAAAAGGGGGGGTTTTCAGTCTGAGAGACTGGCACGGGTTGGATGGTGACTACAATCAATTCAAGACACTTTAACCCACGCAAGCAAATTAACATAATATAAAAGAGCGGTCAAGCCTTATAATAAAAAACTGTATTAGCCATCATTAATCCGATTAGAAGTTGGTTTGTTTATTCAGTGCAATGATTACTTATCTCGAGGTGGTATATCATTCCTAGACTTAGGCGGGACTTCTTCCTAAGACCTAGACACATTAATTATATCACATATTAAATCGACCCACATAAAGCATCCTTAATATGCTGATTATAACTCTAGCTTAGGGATTAAGTGCAATATGTGATCTTGTTAAACCCTAGCTCATAGAGAACTTACTACTAACTGCTTAACATCTCCTGTATACAATAGTCACTGTCTAAGTCTTTACCAATATTGGATTAGAGACGTACGTCGTTGTAATAAGGTCCCACCTTATGTCTCACTATGCTCACATCAAAGGGCAAAGATAGGTCAATATTGTTTTTTTTTTGTTATCCTATGATTCTAAGATATATAAATTGCAAATGGAGAGCTATCCTGGACTCTAGCCTATGCCTAAACAACACGAAGTTGCAGCATTAAAAATAAAGGAATAGACCAGTTTGAATGATAGTCGCAAGACTTAAGCACGTAAACAAAAAGAAGAGATTAGATCACTTGAAACAAGATTAAACAATGTTAGTGATCAAGTGATTTAGTAAGAGAAAAAAGGTTTTTAGAGAGAGAAAGAAGACTTGGAAAAATTCGTGCAAAGAAGGAGGTGAATTTATGCAGAAATAGTGCATTATTTATACAGTATTTCAAAGGCTAGCTGGCGCGTCCCTTCGGTCCTAATATATACGGGGCCGGCCAGACCTATACAGGGGGCTGCCACTAGACTCCCTCCGGTTTTTTTATCTTTTTGTGAGGAATGTTGTATCTGGTATAAAGCTTCCATTTTGGGGGGAAAACCAGATTCAAATTTTATTATTTAAATAAAACAGTTTCTTTTATTAAAAAGTATTTTTGTATATTTATTTTGTGAAAATGTAATGGTTAAGAAAAAAATATTTTCTTGATCACTAATCATGCTTAATGATTTGTTTGTACATACCTTAAGTGATCATTAATCTTAGAATGGATGTATTACGATTAATAATATGTAAACGTTTATTTTTATCGTAAACGTTTTTACATTTTGTTATTATCAAAACATTGAGAGGTCGAAAAACTATAAATAACATTTTTAGACATTATTTGTATTAAAAATATCCCTTTTTTGATGATGACAAAATATAAACTCATTTTGTATAAAATTAAATGTTTCAAGATTATTAATGAGTTTCATTCCATTTCTCCCCTTATTCTCAAATTCAAAAAGGATTATCGCCAAATTGTGGAAGATAGATAGAAGTCAACGATATCAAGACTCCCCCTTGATGTATGCTACCCCTTGTTTGGGGCACCAAGGGATCGATATTACTAAAATTGTTTGCTACAAAACAAAGTTAGAGGTATAAGTGCAAGATAATATATTCCCAACTAGTAGCAATATAACAATTCATGCAAGTTAAACCATAAAGTAGTTTCATTCATTACTTAAGAAACTCATACAAGAAACATACTACATGCAAGGAAAATAGAACTAAGTCTAACAAAGAAACATTCATTCATAAATTACACCACAATCTAAACATACTACATAAGGTAGATAAAGTTAATACGACATAAAATCCTAGATGATCCTTGATTCATAGGAAATGACTTTGAGCAAAAAGGTTAGGGCGACCAATTATGAGGTGATATGACCTAGGTTTTAAGGGGTGAGTGTAGAAAGTAAAGTCATTGTGGAAGTAAAGAAGATACTCAATGTGAGCAAACATTAGGTTCATCTCATCCCTAAGAGAAAAGATAAGATTACGGTTGTGAAAACAACAAAGACAAGTTAACCCATGATAGTCATGATAGTTAAAGTAAATGGGGTGATCCATGAGAGGTGGTTGAGGTTGTGGTTGTGGTGAAGGTGGTGTTTTTTTAATTTGACATTTTTTTTTTTTTAAGGGTGATCAAGAATATGATCAAGAGGCGTGATTAGTGTCAAGGAAAAGTGATATCCCAAGGAGGGATGATTTTGGAGTGGAAGTGGATGTGAGGGTCTTGGAGGTGCATCCATGACATTTTCAAGAAAATGATTGGATGGTTGAGGAGAGGGTGTGTCATTAGAAGTAGGAGGTAAGGATTGAGGTTTTGATTCAAATAAGGAAGAGGTAGTGCCAAAGGTAGATGATGTATCTTTGGTGGATGGAGTTTTTGATGGTGCATTTGGTGGAGAAGGATAAGAGGATGTTGTTATTGAGAAAGTGTGGTGTGACATCTTCACCACTAGAAATGTTAACAAATAGTATTCTAGGTGGGATTATGGTTAGTTTGATTTTCTTGGAAGGGTTAGAGGAGGAAGCTTGAGTGGAATCTATAGTAGGAGGGTTTGAAGAAGATGAAGATGATAAGAAGAGTGGGAAGGATGGATTATTTAATTAGAAAGTATAGGATTGAAGAGGTAAAGCATGAGGATTAAAAAAATAGATTCCAAAAGTGGTTTAGCAAAATGCAAAAAGTATAAGCTTGATGTCTATGAATAAAGTCAACTACACAGAAAATTAGGTGGTCATAGTAAAATTCTTGTGACTCGTGTGGTCCCATAATTATATGGCGGTTCCAAATATATTTGGGGGCCGCCCAGGAATTTAAGGGGGGCCGTTTTCTAGAGGATTAGAATTTTTCCAGTTTTTCAAATTTTTGTAAAACAAGTCCAGAAAAATTCCCTTAAAGTCCACTCCCTTTATGTCCAACCTATTTCACCATGAATCATCTAATACCTAATAATCAAGTTTACAAAACTAATTATTCTAAATTCTATTTAAGGAGCACATATAGGTATATTAACTAAGAGATAATCATGCATAATATCATATAAGTAACCATAGTGTATCAAGGTGCATGCAAGCAAGGGTTTAGGATGATAAAATGGAATGATCATCCAAGGCAAGTTATGTTGCCCGTACTACATACTAAGTTACTACTAAATAGCATAATTTTAAGTATCTAAGCATAATAAAGTAGTAAATATAATTCATATTGTCATATAGCAATTTTCCAAATTGCTCACTTCTTCATGTTTCTCCACAAGTTCCTGAGGCCTTTCCCGATTGACCTTAATCCACCATGTTGCTCATCTCATAACTAAACTTAATGGTTGATGATTTCGGTTTAGCGGGTGTAAAATGGTTCCATGTCAGGGTCAATGTTTGGTGAAAGACTCGAGGATCCACATTAGTTTATGAATTAACAAATGAAGAGGGGGAAGGAGTGCTTGCACGCGAGGTCCCTTTGTCATTTCCATCATCATCATCATTGAGATGAGAGTAGGATGGTTGATCGAAGGACAAGGAAGAAGAAGTGGAGTGACGACCTCTTCTCGTGCCACAATCCTTTCTAGTCTTTCGCTCTTGTTGAGCGGTAAGAGGATTCATGACACGATCGTACAAGACATAAGACTCATTGACCAACTCAGGACTCTCACTCATGACGAATTTAAACAAACGGGTTAATAACATACCATAGGGTAAAATTAACCTAGCTTGTTTAGTGACCCACTCAATTTGTTTTAACATATAATAGGCGAGGTTAAACTTTTTGGATCTTTGTCAATACAGAAGAGCTTGTAACAAAGTACACGTAGGGAACATGTCCCATACCCCCCTAAACAGAAAACATTTTCCCGGATAATTTCTTCCAAAGGCTTCAGGGTTGACACAATTTCATGAGTGAGAATTTGATAATCTTGAACATCAACTTTTTGCCTATAACGGGTGCGAGTGACCTGACCTTCTCGATCATTTCGAACATACAAAATGATGTCATCAAGAGAAGGAGGGTTGGTTTGGTATGGATCATCCCTAGGAACACCATATGCTAACTCGTCAAGTGACCACTTATCGGTAAAGACACAAGCACCCTCACAAGGTATGTCAAGAATTTGAGCAAATTCTTCAAGAGTGTAAGAAAAGAATTGATTTTGAATTACAAATTCGATTAACATTTGACCTTTTTCGGTATAGTTTATTTGATATTGACTATAAAATTCAAGTATGAAGCAAGGACAAATCTGGTCATTAATTTCAAGAAGACACCCAAACTCAAGAAAACTAAACAAGGACCGAACATAGCGTAGATCCGCAATGTCCTCAAAAACCACCCAACCCTTACGAATGTAATGACTTTCAAGGTTTCTTAGTCTTTCTTTTATAGGTGAACGGTATTGATGTGAAATTATTGGAATATAGTGTCTTGTATTTTTATGGTCTTTAGATGATTTGTGAGGCATGATTACCTAGAGAAAAAGTATTGAAGTCACATTTTATTATCATTTACTTGTAGTATTGTATGGACATTGTTTCTAGTGTGTACCTAAATGTGACAAATGTGGAGTAACGATTAACTAGACCTAGAAATAAAATCCTAAGAGTTAACCCAAATGCTCCTTAATTTGATTTTGCTCATCCAAACATGTCGGAAAATTCAATGAATTATGTATCTGGAATTTTGTTCATGAGATCATTATGCATGTGTTTAAAAACGTTTTAAAGTTGTATTAACAATGCATAACAACAATTTTATTATGTTCCTAACGTGAGTGATTTGAAAACAAAATTGGGGTTTTGGCTCGAAATCAATTTTTCGACAAACTCACTAGTGTATGTAAATCCTATGTCTAAGGGAAGCATATTAGTTATACATTATATCCTAGTAGTCCTAATTGAACAAAATTGAAAGAAAAATGGAAAATCTCCAATTTTAATTTTTGTGTTGATCATGAGTTCTAGACTCAAATTGAAAGAAAATAGATGAAATGACTTACAATTGATGATCTTTGTGATGTTAGGAATGATTATTAGTGATGATTTGATCTTCAATTAGTGTTTTGGTGGTTGATTTTGAGTTTTGGGTTGTTTTGGTTCGTATTC
>BQNB010159864.1:0-14867 GCA_026074375.1 Tanacetum coccineum | reverse complement strand
ACTACTAGAACTAACTATTACTACCAGACTTAACTGTTATACTACCAGTATTAAGTCTGTTACAATATATTTCCCAACAGGGATAACCGATCTACAGGCACCGTTGTCATGAAGCTAGCTGAAAAGAAAACATTAGTAGCAGGTTTTCTTATGGTACAACAACAAGTATTTGGGAACCAATCTATCGTACAACGCAAATGACGTTTCATGAAATCTTACAAGATCCACTCAGCGGTGGCTATCTAGTAATGACTCGGTAGTGACAGTCACACTCATAAACACATTTATGCTTTCCAACATTGTTTTCATGTCAGTGATTACCATTCACTTTCGAATAATAGAATTGATTAACTACAAATAATGATACCAATTGTTCATATCAAAATCGAAATACGTTTATGACCGTTACCACCAATAAAATTTGTGACGGTGAAGAAAAAATATGCCCACCAAAGGCTTCGCAGCGAAGCGCGGACATCGAACTTCTCGTTTTATTCATCAAGTGTTCCTTCTAAATCCTCATCCTTCTCTCTCTAAACTCTCTTTTTCTCTCACTAGATTATGCAGAATACTTAATCTTAAGATTGCGATATGGATTAGATATATATGGATTAGATTATGGATAATATATAACTTTTACAAAACATTTTCACACAATGCATTTGTTGTTATTTTTAATGTAGTTAAATAAAAACGGGTAAATTGATGTGGTTTTTTCTGTTCAGGTTATTCGAGAAAGTTGAGTATTTTTTACATATCTTAGCCACCTCAAATCTACACGGTTAACGAGGTTTGAAACCATAAGGCAAATATCTCTCTTGTTGGGAATTGATTTGCACACTAATTTTTTTTTATTGAGACACCTCTTTTATGCATTACATACTTGTATTTAACTGTTTGTACCTAATAAAAAATTTGATTATTTTAATTTTAATGTAGTTGAATAGAATTTGTAATTGTGTTTTATAATTAGTACTATTCCGTTAGCAAGTAACGGCAGCTGGCCCTTGGGAAACACAGAGAGTCATTTCTTTCACCATGAACATCACTTCTCTTCGACCACACACAACAACAACAACCACACCACCACGCCGCCACACCTTCACCACCATGGGCGAATCTTATTTATTTAATTCTTTTTACGTTTTCGCCGGTTTTTTTACGTTTTCGCCCGTTTTTTTACGATTTCGTCTGTTTTTTTACGATTTCGTCAGTTTGTTTACGATTTAGTCAGTTTTTTACGATTTCGTCTGTTTTTTTTACGATTTCGTCAGTTTTTTGACGTTATCGTCCGTTTTTTTACGTTTTCTTCCGTTTTTTTACGATTTCGTCAGTTTTGTTACGATTTTGTCCCTTTTTTTGCGATTTCGTTCGTTTTCATACGATTTCGTCTCTTTTTTTATGATTTCGTCTCTTTTTTTACGATTTCGTCAGTTTTGTTACGATTTCGTCCGTTTTGTTACGATTTCGTCAGTTTTGTTACGATTTCGTCCGGGTTTTTTCGATTTCGTCCGTTTTTTACGATTTCGTACGTTTTTTACGATTTCGTCAGTTTTGTTACGTTTTCGCCTGTTTTTTTACGATTTCGCCCGTTTTTTTACGATTTCGTCAGTTTTTTACGATTTCGTCAGTTCTTTTACGTTTTCGTCAGTTTTTTTACGTTTTCGTCCTTTTTTTTACGATTTCACTTGTTTTTTTACGATTTCGTCAGTTTTGTTACGATTTCATCCTTTTTTTATGATTTCGTCCATTTTTTTTACGATTTCGTTAGTTTTGTTACGATTTCGTTCGGTTTTTTTCGATTTCGTCCGCTTTTTTACGATTTCGTACGTTTTTTACGATTTCGTCAGTTTTGTTACGTTTTTGTCCTTTTTTTACGATTTCACCTGTTTTTTTACGATTTTGCTCATTTTTTTACGATTTCGTCAGTTTTTTTACGATTTCGTCAGTTCTTTTATGTTTTCGTCAGTTTTTTTACGTTTCCCTCCTTTTTTTTACGATTTCACTCGTTTTTTATGATTTCGTCAGTTTTGTTACGTTTTCGTCTGTTTTTTTACGTTTACGTCTGTTTTTTTACGTTTTCGTTTGTTTTTTTAAGTTTTTGTCTGTTTTTTTACGTGTTCGTATGTTTTGTACGATTTCGCCCGTTTTTTACGATTTCGTCCGTTTTTCATGATTTCTTTTGTTGTTTTTTTTACTATTTCGCCTTTTTTACGATTTCGTCATTTTTTTACGATTTCGCCCCTTTTTTATGAATTCTTCCGTTTTTTACGTTAAGAAAACCAAACAAAATCGTTAAAACCAGACGAAATCATTAAAACCATACGAAATCATTAAAACCATACGAAATCGTAATAAACGACAAAAACGTAAAAAAACATATGAAAACGTAAAAAATGAGCAACAAGTAAAATCTGACGAAAGCATAAAAAAAACTGACGAAATCGTAAAAAGGGCAAATCGTAAAACGGACGGAACGTATAAAAAAAAACTACGAATAAACGTATAATAAAAAATTGACGAAAATCATAAAAAAAAAGACGA
Source organism: Tanacetum coccineum (assembly GCA_026074375.1). NCBI lineage: Eukaryota > Viridiplantae > Streptophyta > Magnoliopsida > Asterales > Asteraceae > Tanacetum > Tanacetum coccineum. The sequence goes on along the minus strand of BQNB010159864.1, from coordinate 12,323 downwards.
AATCTTTACAAAAAAAAGGGACGAAATCGTAAAAAAAGCTGCGAAAACGTAAAAAACTGACGAAAACTTAAAAAAACTACGAAATCGTATAAAAAAAACTGACGAAATCGTAAAAAAACTAACGAAATCGTAAAAAAACGCGCCGAAATTGTAAAAGAAAAACGATATGAAACCGTAAAAAAACTTGACTGAAAACGTAAAAAAATTGACGAGATCGTAATAAAACTGACGAAATGGTAAAAAACGGACGGAATCGTATAAAACAGACGAAAAACTTAAAAAAAACTACCGAAAAGTAAAAAACTGACTAAAATAGTAAAAAATATACAAAATCGTAAATAAAGGATCGAAATCGTAAAAAAGTGACGAAAACGTAAAAACTGACGAAAACTTAAAAAAACTTGGACGAAATCGTAAAAAAAAACTGACGGACCGTAAAAAAAACATGACGAAATTGTAAAAAAAGCGAGCGAAATGTAATAAAAACGGATGAAAAAAGTAAAAAACTGACGAAAACGTAAAAACTGACGAAATCGTAATAAACTGACGAAATCGTAAAAAAAAAGGGTGAAATCGTCTCAAAAACGGACGAAAAACGTAAAAAACTGCCGGGCGAAACGTAAACAAAAAAACTGACGAAATCGTTAAAAAAAAAAGACGAAATTGTAAAAACAGGACGAAATACGTAAAAAAGCTGACACGAAAACATAAAAAAAACTGACGACACGTAAACAAAACTGACGAAATCGTAACAAAACTGACGAATCGTAAAAAAGAGGGGTGAAAACGTAAAAAAACTGACGAAATAGTTAAAAAATCGGTACGAAAAAGGTAAAATTGCGAAATCTTAAAAAAAAAACTGACTGCAATCGTAAAAAAACTGACGGATAATCATGTAAAAACACGATACGAAATCATAAAAAAAAGGGAGAAATGTATAAAAACTGAGGCTAAATCGTAAAAAACAGATGAAACTTAAAAAACCTGACGAATACATTACAATAGCATATAATCAAATAACAAATACGTGTTTGAAAGGTGAAAAGTGACAGGCAAAAACAATTATTAAATAAAGAAGACCTGCTGGGTAGCCCATTTAGTGTTTTACATGTGCCCATAAGCACTCATTTAGTGTTTTAAATCTGCCCATAAGCGCCCATTTGGTGTTTTACATGTGCCCATAAGCGCCCATCTAATAATTTGATGGGCAAAAAGTGCCAAAACCTCTGATTAGTACTATTCCGTTAGCAAGTAACGGCGGCTGGCCCTTGGGAAACACAGAGAGTCATTTCTTTCACCATGAACATCACTTCTCTTCGACCACACACAACAACAACAACCACACCACCACGCCGCCACACCTTCACCACCACCACACTCCCCCACCGCATTTCATTCAACAACAACAAGCGATGGTCCAAACACACCCCAATTTCAGCAGTTACTATCGATGAACAAACGAGTAGTAACGTACCCAGTCGAATTGAGAAACTAAGTCAGGTGTCTGGTGTATTGGGCTGTCAATGGGGTGATGAAGGTAAAGGGAAGCTTGTTGATATTCTGGCTATGCATTTTGATATTGTTGCTCGTTGTCAGGTACTAAACAATATCTTTGTCATCATATTTATGTTTTTTCATCAACCATTTATTTATTTATTTTTACGTTTTGGCCGACTAATTTACATGGTTTGAGCTCATGCCGCACATACTTAAACCCGGTAAAGCTGTTCCCGCATGATATTTTACAGGCTATTAAATGACCTGCTCCAACAGAAAAACATTTTTTTAGTGACTTAGATGTAAGACAAGTAGTAATATAAAGAATAAAACGGGACAAATGGAAAAGGGATTGTATTTAATGCAAAATTACTTTCTTAGTTTATGTTAATTTATCAAAGTGTCTTGGATAAGAATTTACAAAGCACTAGAACACCCTTGTTGACTATCCTTTTAGTCATTATCAAATGCGCGGTTACTAGATGTTTAGATTACCTTTCGGTTTCTATTATATGGAACCATATTGTTTTACTTATCTTTTGAAACAAATGAAATTAACTAAATTACAATTCAGTTCTTAAATTAATAATTAAAACAGACAAAATAGACACTGTAGATATTCAGTTTTTATCCAAACCATTCCAAAGATTGTGCGATTGGACAATTCGGTTATGTTTAAACAGTTAAAACCCTTGAATGGATGAAAAAGTTATCTATCTGATTTTGGCAGTAATTGTTTTCTATATTTACTCCTGTTGGATTAAAATAAGAGGTCAAATAGAGCTTATGCATTTGTATTACAGAGTGGTGAGTGGTGACTTCATAACAAGTACATAAAAACACTGTTATCAAGGCAAGTATTTAATGTAAAGAGTCCATTTCTATTTCAAATTCAATAGGAATATGTTTGCATCTTAAATTAGCGTTTATATATATATACATTCTTAGACATACTCTTGAATTGCTCAGGTTTGCGTATATCAACATAGTTTCATCTCTGTTTGTATATTTTCTTGTGAGAATAAGGCCTACCATACTATCTGGTTAATTGAATTATTATGAAATGCTGTTTATTTTACTTTGTTATCTCTATAGTTAGAAGTAAAGAACATATGAATGGCTTCGATATTATATCAAACCTTGTTTCTTATGGTAGGAATGAGTATTTTGTCTTTCTAGAGTCATTTAAAACACTTTAGCTTATGTGGTCAGATGGTTCTCGTACACCAATAGAAAGGTAATTGCTCCTTCATTGTGTAGTTTATCACATCCATCTTTTTTAACGGGTAATGAGTCAAAACACGTGGAGCTAAATGAGTGTCGTTTGAAAAACGCGTCAATATGGCATGGATTAAACAATTAAACAGGATGGGTTAATCTGTAGGACCAAAAACAAATTGGAATAAGCAAGTATGTTTTTACATCTATGTTTCCATTATGTTGGATCAAGGAGACTTTACACAAACAATTGCAGCACTTAAACAAACATAAAATACAAACAACTATGTATGAGTAAAAAAGGTAGACTGGGATGGAGTCATGGTATTCTTATCTGAGCTATCAGTGTGTTTGACACGTTAATTGATGCTCAACTCATTGCAACCTAACCCTTACACACCATGGGTCAATTTGACTCGGTTAAATATAATATGGGTTGATCTTGCCACATCTAGCTGTTTATTAAAGTTTCTGTTATCTCATCTTATGATGAAAGGTAAAATTAATGTGTTGATCAATGCATGATCCATCTGTTTAAATTAGTTGAATCATGAGTTCAGGATGCGTATATCAACATAGTTTCATCTCTGTTTGTATATTTTCTTGTGAGCTACAATCTGTTAATTGATTATTTCTGAAATGCTGTTCTCTTGTATCCTCCTATTGTTAGAAGTACAGAAATAAGAAAGGCAGCAAATATATCAAACTCTGTTTCTTATGGTAGGGGAAATGAGTATTTTGTCTTTCTTGTGTTTTAAAACACTTTAGCTATGTGGTCAGATGGTTCTCGTTACACCAACTTGTATAGGTAATTGCCCCTTCATTGTGTAGTTTATCACATCCATCTTTTTTAACGGGTAATGAGTCAAAACACGTGGAGCTAAATGAGTGTCGTTTGAAAAACGCGTCAATATGGCATGGATTAAACAATTAAACAGGATGGGTTAATCTGTAGGACCAAAAACAAATTGGAATAAGCAAGTATGTTTTTACATCTATGTTTCCATTATGTTGGATCAAGGAGACTTTACACAAACAATTGCAGCACTCTAAAACAAACATAATTACGAGACATAATTGTATGAGTAAAAAGGTAGATGGGATGGAGTCTTGGTTATTCTTATCTGAAGCTATCAGTGTGTCTTGACACGTTAATTGAATGCTCAACTCAATTGCTACCTTACCCTTTACACACCATGGTCTCATTTTGACTCGACTCAAAAGTTAAATATAATATGGGTTGATCTTGCCACATCTAGCTGTTTATTAAAGTTTCTGTTATCTCATCTTATGATGAAAGGTAAAATTAATGTGTTGATCAATGCATGATCCATCTGTTTAAATTAGTTGAATCATGAGTTCAGGATCGACTGACTTATGAATCCCATCATGATATACTTTGTTGGATAATGGCTTAGTGGTGTTATCTGATATGATTAGTAAGATATATCGACTATCCTAAGCTTATGCCTATGCGCATGGTCAACATGAATGGAAGATCGTATCAAGCGCTGTATTAAGAATTTAAGCGTCTAAGCTAACTAACCATTTTGGGCCAGACAAATTAGCTGATTAGTATTAAAAAAAAGCCGGTAACCTGCTGCCTTTAACAAAAGTCGGTAATCTACCAAAAGTCTGATGAAACATCAAATTTAGTCAATCAAAGAGGTAATCTTGTTAATACATGATCAGTAAATTTACTTCCAAACATCTATCTTATGTACTATCTAGAAAAATAGTTTTGATCTTATTGTAGTTATAAAATAACACGTATTAAAATTGTAGCTGTTAATGTCTCTACAGCAAATCCGCTTAAATATTAGTGCTAGAAGGTTTCTATGTTTCCCATCCATGCTTTTAGTTCCTCACATAAGTTAGATAGATTATTCACAGAAGATATGGAACATCTGGGAAACTGCAGTATCCTTATACCTTGTTAATTCTAAGTATTAACTACTCAAAGATGAGTGTGTGTTTTGGATGATACGGAAGATCCTGCATATTTAGTGTTGTTTCAGAAGTAAATTACATGAATATCTGATTATGCCTTGTACCGCCAATTTCTAACATAAGAGAATATTTTTGCCAGTCCATGACCCACCAATGTACCCTTCTTATACCCCGTTTACCTAATACCCAGTCGCACTTTTCTTTGGAAATCCATTTTCGGTTAGAGTTTCTTGATCTGATATCATTATATTTTAGGCACAATTTTCAAAGGGTAAGAGTTAAGAGAAGCTCTTAACAATTATAGTATTGTGAGATCTTATCTACAAAGTGGTGTGCAATTAAACAGTTAACAGTGAGTCAATAAGTAATAATCAGTAACAAACAAGGACGTTAGACGTATATAGCTCTAGTGCTCTACTTTATATATAGTTCCGTGGAATTACAACTTTGGCCCTGTGGTTGCCACTTATACCTAAATCATGGTCCAAGTCTCGGTCCAAATAGTTCCAGTTTTGCTGTTAAGTCCAGTGTAGTGATGATCAAGTCCATCCACCCTATGTTAACTCTAGGTTAACTTTGACGATTTAGGTTTAGTTTCAGAACCTCTTAAAATCAAGTGCATTATGGCCTTTTTCTCTTATTGAATCTTTTGTCTTCTTCATTTCAGGGTGGAGCAAATGCTGGGCACACCATCTACAATTCTGAAGGCAAGAAATTTGCACTTCATCTTGTTCCCTCGGGTATTCTGAATGAGGAAACTATGTGTGTTGTGGGAAATGGAGTTGTGGTACATCTTCCCGGGTTTTTCAAAGAAATTGATGGCCTTGAATCTAAGGGGGTTTCCTGCAAAGGAAGGATTCTAGTTTCTGATCGTGCACATTTGTTATTCGATTTCCATCAAGAGGTAGACGGGCTTAGAGAAGCTGAGCTGGCCAAGTCCTTTATTGGTACCACTAAAAGAGGAATTGGACCATGTTACTCTAGTAAAGTTATTCGAAATGGTATAAGAGTAAGCGACTTGAGGCATATGGATACCTTCCCACAAAAGCTTGAACTTTTACTATCAGATGCAGCTTCAAGATTTAAGGATTTTAAATATACCCCTGACATGCTCCGGGAAGAAGTTGAAAAGTACAAAAGATTTGCAGAGAGGATTGAACCATACATTACTGATACGGTTCACTTCATGAATGAATCTATATCGCAGAAAAAGAAGATTTTGGTGGAAGGTGGTCAAGCAACCATGTTGGATATTGATTTTGGGACTTACCCGTTTGTAACTTCTTCTAGTCCGTCAGCTGGTGGAATATGCACTGGCTTAGGGATTGCTCCCAGAGCCCTTGGTGATATTGTTGGAGTGGTAAGCCGTTCTAGATCAAATTAACTTGATATACCGATTTGCTGGAGGTTTGGATTTGTGTTTTGGAACTGATTATGTGATTATTGCGGTTTGAGTTCGCACTAATTAGTTTGTTTGTTTTTTTTGGTTTACCTGGGTTCCCAACTCCACATTGCAAGCCGACTAATCCCAGGGCGACTACCCTTTTGGATAGCCCGGAGTCGGCGCAGGTGAACCTCCGTGGCCACAAGGGCACTAATTAGTTTTTTCAATGTTTGTTGAACTTATTTTACATCAAAAAACATAGCAAAACTGATAATCACCTTTAAAGCGCACATTCATACACCCCCTTTATTGTGTGTATGAGTACTCTATATATCTGAAAGTTTGTGCAGTTGTTCATGTACATATTTATTCCCTAGTCATATTACATAGATTATTTCTAGTTCTCTACATTGGTGAAGATTAATTGCTTTCTTGGTGCAGGTTAAGGCGTACACTACTAGAGTTGGATCTGGACCTTTTCCAACAGAATTAATGGATAAAGCTGGTGACCTTTTGAGGTTTTCTGGGCAGGAATTTGGTACAACCACGGGTCGTCCTCGTAGATGTGGTTGGCTTGATATAGTTGCTCTCAAATACGTTTGTCAGATTAATGGGTTTTCTTCTCTAAATCTCACCAAACTTGATGTTCTTTCGGATCTTCCTGAGATTCAATTGGGTGTTGCTTACAAACATTCTAATGGTACACCCATCAATTCATTCCCTGCTGATTTACATGTTCTCGAGCAGTCAAAGGTAAGTGCCCTTTATCTCCTCCTTTCACTTTCAGTTTCTATTATTTCATTATTTGTGGGGTTTGGGGAAAACGTCAAATTGACGATATCATAGTCTTTTGGGTGCTAAACTGAAGTACTGGTAAAATAATATGATACTTCAAACTCATGAATGCACTTTTGTATTGCCACCCTTTTGGGAAATCGTTTGGCTCAAATAGACCACATATATAAAGGCATTGCTTGATTTGTTTGGACTGATGATATGATTATTATGACTTACAGTTGCAATATATCGTTTAGTGTTTGGATAAACCAAGTCTGCTCCTGATTATCAGTCGTGTAATCAGTTTATGTATTTGTTATTTTTTCTGAAAAGCAAAGTATTGAATCTCACTCTACAAGTACAAATACACCACAGTTGTACCTGACGGGGACTTGAGCCCACGACTTCTTGGTTGGGAGCATCTCACACCATCACCTGGTACCACTAGGCTACACGCCCTTAAGTAAAATAATCAGTTTTCACGTCAGTTACAAAAGTTAGATGATCAAGTAAGGTTAAGATTACTTGTTTACCCCTCTCGTATTCTAAGCGACATCTATTTCAAATTCACAAACCGTCTCTACTCTCTACGATTTGCCAAACACTCCAACATCTAACTATATGATTGTTAGAACTTACACAATACACCTAAAGAATATTTTGTAAATCTTCTATTGTTAAAGATAATTATATGATCATTAATTGTTTTAAATCCCTATTTACGATCAAAACATGTCCAAGCAGCCCCTAGGACCATGGAGCTCAATTCTTTCTGTTTAATGTCCATAATGACTTTACCTTATTTAATAAGATGTTTCTGTTTAATTTTTCCAAACTACGATTATCCATCATACATATGCTGTCTACCCTTCGGTTGTAACTGGAGATGTTTAATGTTCTTCAGGTGGAGTACGAAACTATGCCCGGGTGGAAGACTGATATATCTTCCATAAGAAACTACTCTGATCTGCCAAAGACTGCACGCCAATATGTTGAAAGAATAGAAGAACTTGTTGGGGTTCCAATTCATTACATTGGTGTCGGACCAGGACGTGATGCTCTTATTTATAAATAATCACAACATGCAACATTTGTATCAGTGAGAGTATTTCCTCGAAATCATTGGCGAGATTATCTTAACACATTTTCTGGGCAGAAGTTGCCTATTCGGGAACATGCAAAGTTGGTCTTAAAGCATTGTATTCGTTGATGCATTGCTCAAAAGATGCATCAATAAATTTACCTGTCCCATTCTGTGGGAAAAATGGGATGCTATGGTAATTATCTTTTCGGCTGTAAAAATAAAATAATGATTGCTTTTTTGTTGATAAAAGATTAGTCTTTTCTGCTTTTTAGCTTGGATTCAGGGAACTTGGGTTATAATCTGAAATGGTTATTTTACTTCTATGTTTTGCCCGCATAATGCTGTATACCATTGCTCTATATGTTACTTCTGTAAAATGTAAATGCAGTCAAGTTGTTAAATATATTAAAAATAAAATATGATGGGTGATCTTCACTTGAAAAATTTACAGTGTTTGTTAGAGGAAGGAGTATGGCAACGAGAGAAGCTCGCCACGTCCGACGTGGCTTCGCCAAACCTCTTGCCACCACACCACAACATCTCGCCACTTCATTTTTTTTCGGTATCTCGTCGTTTAAGTAAGTCAAATGACGACAAAAGGTATTTAGTTGTATTTTTTTTCTTTTTCTTTTCTTCAATTTAAAGGGTTGTGTGTGTGCAATGTTGTGTACGAAATGTGTGTAATATGTTGTGAGTGTCTTGTGTGTGCAATGTTGTAGTGTGTGAATGTGTGTGTGTGCAATGTGTGTATATGTGTGAGTGTGTGTATGTGCAATGTGTGTAATTGGTGAGGTGTGTACAGTGTGCACTTTTTTTTATTGAAGAAGAAATAATAAATATTTGTTTGAGGATGTCGTTTTCTCTTTTTTTCCGTGATTTTTTTTTTATTTTTATATAATTTTTTATTTTTTGTTAAATATGTATTTGTATTTTTGTATAAATAAATAAATTATGTTTTTGTGAAAAAAAAATAAAAATAAATAAAATTGTGGGTTGTGGGGAGGGGCGCAAATGTAAGAGATATGGGGTGTTACATAAATACATGAATTTTGGAAAATTTGCACGTTGTTAATTTTTAAGAGTGGGAGTAAGATGCTGATGTGGCAGCCCATAGGGCCCCAAATGTATGAGATATACTCATTTGGCCAATACTCCGATCCTCTTAGCAAACAGACAAATGACCCAGATTGCTACCTCTTACTTTGGGTGCACAACCTTAACTCGGAAGTACTGCATGTTGGGTGTCTACATATAACACACCTCAACGATCAGCATCAAACAAAGAACACAAAGATACCCTACTAAAACGCAAACAAATTTCACAACACAGCATACACGCAACATAACAAAAATTTGATTTGGTCATCCGGATGACCACCTCCAAAAGTTGGCCTTAACGCGTGCTTTTGAGGAGGTGTAATGGAGAAGACATGTGCTTAGGGCGGAAGTCGCGTGGTCTTTGCCACCATTGTGGGCGGTCTAATAGTAATGATTTTTAGTTATATATAATTCAATTACAATAATTTTTGTCTAAAGGTCTAATATAAGAAGTCAAAAAATATATATATAAATTAGAACAAATTTCAATACAAATAAGACAGATTATCTAATGTCGAGCTTAATATGGGTCAATAACAATTTTGAATTTGATTTGATAGTAATGGGTTCATATATATCACAGTGTAACACCTAAGGCATCTCTTGGACTATTTGCACGAGGCAGAATTGTTTGAAGCATGATTTAAGTTAAATTCTTGTAATGAAAGCAATAGCTAATATTCAAGTAATGGCTTTCGATTTCACTTGTTTTAAGTTATGCTTTTTGATAGCTTTCGCCAAATGTAAGAGATCGTCTGTCAAACGCATAACTGGTAAGGAGTTCACGTTCTCATCATCTTTTTAGCGGATAACCCCAATTTAGCTGCGCATAGCATCTTCCTCTTCAAAGGCCTGCATGAGGAGTTAATATAAAGTGGATATTGATTTGAATTCCATCTTATACACACATCTTTAGTTTAAACACAAGCTTACGGCTTTCCATTATTAGAAGTAAAATGAACCACATGCACCCATAGGAGTTCTATACACTGTTGAAATATGTTAGTCGGTTTCGCAATTTATACATTAGAAATACGTGAGCTTATTGGGGGCACACGCGTTAAACACGAAGAGTATGTTTTACTTCACGAAATGTATTTAAATAGTTGCTATTTACCGTTATTTGTATTACTAGCTTAACGAATATTTAAATAATAAACCAAGGACTAAATTAGACAAAACTTTGGCAGTTTTTGTCTGTTTTTGGTCATTTAAGTCTGTTTTTCATGGAAAATGGTATGTGTATTTAAGCACATACCAGGAATAGAGTTGGAATATGATTAGGATATGGGGAATTATAGTTTATCTTGAACTAGGTTTTAAGTACTATAAATACACCCACCCCTAAGCCTCATAATCATTCATTTTACAACTCACAAAATCCCTAAATCACCTAGTATTTTCGGTGCCCTCTTCTCCTCCCTAAATCCCAATCGAAACCTTAAAAACCCTTTTAGGTTTTTCGGTTTTTCTCCCCACCGAATTCGACAAAACCCCTCAAGGGTTTTTCGGTTCTTTCTTGTCTTCCTTGCTCGACGTAACAAGATCTATATACGGTGTTTGTTTGGTGTTCTCCTAGTTCGACGTTACACAAAACCCAAGTTAGGGTTTTCGGTTTTGGTTTTAAAACCCTAACCGAATTTGGTTTAGGGATTTTCGGTGCTAACCCTAATTAGGGTTCTACTTGGTTTTCGGTTCAAGACTCAAGTGGTGCGTTTGGTAATCGATTTAACACGTGGTGTTTGGTTCGTGAAGTCAAGGCTAGACAACTTGGCTTACTTGGTTGATGTGTTTGTGTGAACAACCGTAGAGGCGGTAATTTAACCGCCAACTCGTTTTCAGGATCTAAGGCTTAAAGGGTAGTTCATTTCCCTTTTATTATGTGTTAATCTTTGTGCTAAAACTAGATCCATTCCACTACGTACTCGTAGCTAACTTGGTTACCTAGTTTGTTAAATCCCAACAGTGGTTGTGGTGGTGAGCTGTGGTGATGGTGGTGAGCTGTGGTGGTGCTGCGCAAATCGATCATCGGTGAGGTGTGGTGGTGTTTGTTTGCGTTTTTTCCCTAAGTGTTTAACACAGATCTACATTTGATGCTTTATTAAATCTCCGGCGCCATTCCCCGGCGACATGTCGCCGGGGATACTTATATATTTTGTCGTTTAGCAAAATGGCGGGACAATGAAAATTTTGGTGGGACGTGTCGTCGGGGATAGTTTTTTAACTAAATATTTTTTTCTTTTTTATATAATTATTATTTATATAATTATATATTTTATAAATATTAATTATATAAATAATAATTATAAATAAAAATTATATATTTTATAAAAAATAATTATATAATTATTTTTTATAAAATATATACTTTTTATTTATAATTATTATTTATATAATTATAAATTTTTATAATTATATAAATACTAATTAAAAAAACATTTCGGTTTCTCGGTTCGTTCCGGTCCAGTCGGTCCGGTTTCTCGGTCCGGTCCAATCCGAAAGATTCGGTGTCTCGGTTCGGATGAGTCCGAGATGTTATCGTTGTACATTAGATGTTCAACGGATGAGTCGAGATGTTATCGTTGTACATTAGATGTTTAATGGATGAGTCGATATGTTATCGTTGTACATTAGATGTTTAACGGATGAGTCGAGATGTTATCGTTGTACATTAGATGTTCAACGGATGAGTCGATATGTTATCGTTGTACATTAGATGTTCAACGGATGAGTCAAGATGCTATCGTTGTACATTAGATGTTCAACGGATGAGTCGATATGTTATCGTTGTACATTAGATGTTTAACGGATGAGTCGATATGTTATCGTTGTACATTAGATGTTCAACGGATGAGTCGATATGTTATCGTTGTACATTAGATGTTCAACGGATGAGTCGAGATGTTATCGTTGTACATTAGATGTTCAACGGATGAGTCGATATGCTATCGATGTACATTAGATGTTTAACGGATGAGTCGATATGTTATCGTTGTACATTAGATGTTCAACGGATGACTAGATATGTTATCGTTGTACATTAGATGTTCAATGGAGGAGTCAAGATGCTATCGTTGTACATTCGATGTACAACGGATGAGTCGATATGCTATCTTTCTACATTAGGCGTTCAACGGATGAGTCGAGATGTCATCATTGTACATTAGATGTTCAACGGATGAGTCGATATGCTATCGTTGTACATTAGATGTAGAACGGATGAGTCGATATGTTATCGTTATACATTCGACGTTCAACGGATGAGTCGATATGTTATCATTGTACATTAGATGTTCAACGGATGAGTCGATATGC
>BQNB010159862.1:0-14867 GCA_026074375.1 Tanacetum coccineum | reverse complement strand
TTAGCTTGTAGAAATAGGTTTTGTCATTTATATTCATAGCTTATTAGTTGCTTATCTAGTTTTCATAAGATAGAGTTCTGAATTAGCTTTTTAAAGTTTTTTAGCTTAAGTAGATTTTGTGCTTTTTGAGTTCATTCCTGAGTTTTCCTTTTTGATCTTCAAATTCAGCTAGGGTTAAGTGTTTGTAGCTTAATTAGCTTATCAATTTTAGCTTATGCACATCATTAGGATTCTAGAATAGCTTTTGCTTTCAAAATTAAGCTTATATTGAAGCTAGTGCAAGCTTTTATGTCCAAACAAGAAAAAAATAAGCCAAAAGCCCACTTTCTGATTCAGCAGCTTTCATAAGCTCTTTGTGAGCTCAATTTTGGTTTTCAGCTTATGTATCTTTCATTAAAGTTGCTTAAAAATAAGTCCTTAATAAGTTCTAGCTCTTAGTTTTTGATAAAAGTGAAAAAAATAGCAAAAAGTGTCCAGTAACCTTTCCCCCCATTTAATACTAGTAGTCATTTTCATTTCCTTTTCATTTTATAAGCCGTAGCTTATCCAGCTTATTTTAGGGCTTATGTGTTTAGCTTTTTCGTAGTTATAATTTTTCTTAAGTTCCTGTTAGCATTTAGTATTTTCCCTGAATTTTTCACATTTTTCCATTCGGTAGATTATTTTTAATCATTTTTCTAAGGTTTAAATTTTCGGAAAATCATAAAAAATAGAAAAAAGTTTTATAAAAATTCAAAAAAATAGTTTTTAGTTTTATAAAAAGTACTTTTAGGTTTACATTCAGAAAAATCATTTTCAACCCTTTTAGATTTTAATTTTCATTTTTGAGCTTTTAATTTTAAGTTTATAAATAGGATTTTAATTTTAAAAATAGTTAAAAATAGTTTTCTGAGTTTTTAAGTTACTTTAGACTTTTCTAAGTTTAAAAATCATTTTTCTCAATTTTTAGAACTTAATTTGCTATTTTTTAAGATTTAATTAGATTAAATTAGTTTTTAATTCATAATAAATTCAAAAATAATCAAAAAAATGTTTTTCTTTTTCTTAAAATTTTCTTTTGTCCTAATTTAGGTTTAGAAATTTAGTTTGCATTTTTAGGAGTTAATTTAGTGTACTTGCTTATTTGTCGCGTTTTATTCGTTTCCCGTTAATTGTTTAAGTGTTTAATTGCTTTTAATTGTTCATTTTAATTGTTGCTTTTATTTAGTAGTTTTAGATACTCAAAAATATCCTTTCTCTTATTCAAATCATAATCCGAGCTAAAATGAGGTTTCAATTTCACAAGTCGTTGGGGAAACGACCCGGGTGATCATACTCCCCGGTTAAATATACGTATTATATATTATATATATCTTTTAGAGTGAGCTTTTCTTAAGGGAGACTTTAGGAAAGTTCTTAATTGCTCTTTTGGAAATATTATATCATATATTTTATAGTGTATTGAAAACTACTATCATACTTCGTCTAGTATCTTGGCAACCCGCGTGATCAGCGTCTGCATAAGCTGTTAGTGCAATAGAAGAATCATTTGGATACGAAAGTCCCCTATAAATTTTTGGGGGTTCCGTCGTAGGGTATTAAAAGATTCTTTTTACAGCATGTAAGTGCTTTTTCGTATGCTTTGCCTGATACCGGAGCACACAATGCAATACAACAAATGATAGGTCTGTTCCTGCTGGTCAGTAAGATACATAAGTGGAGCCAACCATTCCACGATAGTGGGTGTTGGGTCAACAGCTTCCCTTGGGGATTCTTCAACCAATTTGGATTTCTCCACCATGGAGTAATCCACGAGGTCGCAAGATTCCATAACCAAATTTTTTCAATGATTCTAGGAGTCATATATTAGACTGGTTTAAAAATATGCCCTAGGACTTTTTGATTGGTGAAATACAGTGTAGTCCCCTAGAAAAATAAGATATTTTACCCATCAACGACATCTTTAAACTTGAACACATTATTATTGAAAATTGGTCAACATAGTTCAGGTGTAGTAGACGTAAAATTATATCATCAACATAGATTTGTACCAGGAGAATATTTTTGCCTTCTAATGAACAATGTGGGATCCACAGTTCCTTTAGAGAATTCCTAAGAGAGTAGAAACTTCGACAATAGATCGTACCACGCGCGAGGATGCTTTTTCAAATCAACCCTAGAAGCCCTTCTTATTTATACACATGATTCGGGAATTGTCTTGATCCACAAATCTATCCGGTTGAGCTGACCTAAACTTTCTACGCTGCAGAATGCCGTATAAGAATTTCCGTCTTAAACATCTATTGGTAGACAATACATATTCAAGTTGATGCAACATATGACGAGGTAAAATTCAAATAGCATCAAGTCTAGCCACCGGAGTAAAGGATTCCTCAAAATCAATTCCCTCTTCTTGACAGTAACCACAAGTAACCAAGCGAGTCTTGTTCTTTAGAATTCCTCCTATTTCATCAAGTTTTACCTTATAAATCCATTTTAAAGTAATAATCATCACTTTATCTGGATGTGGAATGAGTTTCCAGACTTCAAGACGATCAAATTCATGTAACTCCTCTTGCATTGCTTTAATAGTTAATGCGTCTTTATAGTTCTTTGGTTCAACTGATGTGAGAAAGGCATCATAGTAACAAAATACGGCTTGTACATGGAGTTGGAGTCTTGTGGAAACAGGTCTTTCGAGTTCACCGATGATGTTGTCTAAAGGATGATCCTTGGTCCATTTGTTAACATGTTCTGAGTTAGGAGTAGCAGTATGCACAACAGTAGGAATAACATCCGAAGAAGATGCTTCAGAATTGTTTTTTGGAATTGTAATACCAAAGAACAGATTGTGGAGACTAAAATAACTCCTTAGATTGTTTAAGCTCAGGTTGTTTAGACCTTATATCTAGGATTAACAATAACAAAGATAACATAATGCACAACGGAATAAATAAGAACATCAATGGTTTTTTTTTTATATAATCATAGTAATTGAATTAAATCTTTTGTAGTGTTGTCGTAAAACCTATGACTCGTGCACTACCATTTTTTTTTGACGTTTTAAAGCATCATTTCAAGGGAGCTTATGATGGAGTTGAAGTAAAATAAAAGTGGCTAAGAACCATTAAAAAAAGGCTGCATTGGAAGTTCCCAGTTGGTTTCGTTTCGTATTTGTTTGCATGAATTCTTGAATGATTTTATTAGGTTTATGAGACATTCTCTTTGTATTGATGAGACCCCTTTTTTCATTAATACAAGATGTAGTTCCCTTGTTTTTGGTATTATCATGACACATCGTGTCTTTTATATTAGTTATGCATGTAGTGATTTCGCTATTGTTGACAACCATTGTGGTGTGATGAATACATGATGTTTACAATCCTCGTGTTTCCGCCTGGCGGGTGTGACAGCTTAAAAGACTCGTTTAAAACAAAAATAATTGCTTCGTAGGGTGGCCAACCTCATCTTATCATAAATAATAATTATAATAGTAGTAATGAATAAGTGTGTTTGTGATGAGGGCTCCGACTCTTCCTTTCTCGTGTTTTTTGGTTGTGATGTTTTGTTCCAGGAAAAATTTGGCCCCAATTATGAGCCTCTCGTGCTCGTGTTTTGTCCTTACTTCACTCAGAGCTCAATCCTTTGCATGATTATGGGAAATCCAATATCCTAAATCTTATCGACTAACGTTTATCTTTGAGCATACTTAAAAAACGGCTTTAGATTTACGTAGAGACCCTTCTTAAAACATTGAGGACAATTTTCAGTTCTAGTATGGGGGGATCTATCGATTTGATTGTGCCTGCAGTCGTTGTTTTCATGTAATCCCGTTTTTACCACCAAAATACCAAAAAAATAAAAAATTTAAAAATTTTCAAAAATAAATAAGTGTTTTATCATAATGTTGACTTTCCTGCTAGGGTATAAGAAATAAGAATAACTTTATTACTCGACGAGCGTGTTGAGCTCTAGCTTGCCCCTTAACTTTTAGATTAAGCATTCGCGGATCTTTTTATTAAAGATTTAAATTTGCGAAGAGCGAGAAATGATAGAGTTAATTATGAGTTAGATACTAAACAAGGATTAGTTGGAAATCTTAAGAGCTCATAAGTGTAATTTGTGGCTTTTTCTCCCATAAGCTTCTAACCGGACTAATAATACGTGCTATTTTTGAAAATTAAACTTAAATCAACGATTTTTGAAGTATAGTCGATAACAATAATTTATTTAGTCTTAGTTCAAATTTATACTTAAATCTTCCAAAAAAGAAAATTTTCCTATATCCACCCGTGTAATATAAAAAAAAAAATGAGGTAATAATAATAATAAAAATTGTGGGCTAATAAAAGTTTACTGCATCTTGCCGGCTCACAACCGATGTTGTAGTCTTCTAAATAAGGCACATAGTAATTATCCGAGACTGATAAAAATTTGATGCATCTTGCCGGCTCACAACTGATGTTACAGCCTTCTAAAAGGTCGAGGATTTCCTTAATTAAAGATGTAATAATTATATTAAGTGTAATAAATGCGATCTAATAAATGTAGGGAAAATCTCTTTTTCTTAAATTTAAATATGCTTTTGAACTAAGACTATTTCGTTTTAAGTTGTGGTTTTTCTAAATAAATTGTTTATTTGACGGGAAATCCAAGGGTTTTGAAACCGAAAGTCCGTGAGTCTCGATACTAGTCTCTGTGGGGTGTCAAAAGCCCTGGTCACTAGCCGCAAGTTTTTGAGGATTTGTGCCGAGACGAAAGTCGCCTACATGGGATAAACCTCGCCTTCAAACTCATAACTTTTGGGTTGAATGTGAAGCATATAAATTTTGCAAAACGTGAATCCATGGTTGAAATTCGAAACAAGTACATTAACCTAAGATATAATAAGTGTCGGGAGTGAACAGTTTACAAATTGCAAATAGGAGTAGTGTTAGCATCTTAACTTATATTTGACGGTGATTTCGTTTTTGAGCTTGGTTTGGGACAAGTGAAAAATCAGAGATGATGAATTTACCTTTTTTTAGGCATTTTAGGATTAAAGTGCTTCTTGTTTTGTGACCCTAAAAGTTATAAAAATAACAAAAGTCCATACATTCTAGTTAGTTGCTTAAAAAAGAAAAGTATAAAAAATGAGAAAAAGGGAAAAATACAAAAATATGTGAGGTAATAAGTGTAAACATTTAAAAATAGTCAAAACGGGGTTTTTCAAAACTAAAGATTCTTTAATTCCGCCTTGATGAAGCACGTTACAAACTTTTCGAGGTAATTAATCGAGGGGGATTGAGATTCTTGGTTTTCTAAAGTGTTTACTTATGGCATTGCATGAGGACACGGCAATAGTTTAGTATGGGGGATTTTGGTATGTGCTTAATTACACATACCTTTTACCTAATTAAACGAGCTAAAGTGACCAATAATGACCAAAAACGGACATAAAATGCCAAATATATGTTTGTTTTGCTTTGTGTACTGTGCAGGTAACGGATATTCACTAAAGGACAAAAACGAAACCAAAACTGACAAAACCGAGCACGAAAATGGAAAGAGCGTGAAAAGTCAAAGTCAAAGATCAAAGCGGAGGACATAAGCATCTTATTTGGCCAACCCGTACCCGAGTTAATGGGCCGGGTCAGCCCACGAATGCTTATTATTTAATTAAAAGCCCTAAATCCATTAACTAGGCCCAAACCCCCTTATTTGATAAATCTGGCCCAAACCACAAACCTAGGCCAATCCCACTTAACAACAGTTAGCCCACTATCCCTAAACTGTTTGCATCGTCAGTCCTTAGGGACTAACATTGCTAGTCCTTAAGGACTAACAAAATTAGCCCCTATAAATTTTAAACCTTTGCATCTTTAGTCCCTACCCCTAACCCCGTTTTCCCCTTTATCCCAAAACCTAAATCCCGCCAAATCCAAAACCCCACACTATTCATCCGTCTCTTTCATTTACCCTGCACCACGACAAAACACTCACACCCCACCCCCAGCAAGATGACAAGACATGTTGGCAATCCTATGAAGGATTATTGGACAAGAAGAATCAATGGCTGAAGATGGGTTTTTCAAAAAAACACAACAAGAAGATCCAAAGTCTATGATTTATGCCTTGGGGAGCACTCCCAATTCCCTCTCACAAAACAAAACACAAGTTTCAAAGTCCCCTGCAATGTAGTTATTCCTATAAATAGTTTAGGATTCCATTTGTAAAAGGGCATCTAGTGTAATGTAATTTAGGAGTAGTGTAACTTGTCTTATTTACAGCTTATTTTTATGTTTTCAGTCTTTTAAATATGTAATTTTTACTTTCAAGCATTGTAACCTTTTTAAGTCTTAATGAAATTCATGTTTTATGTTAAATTCCGTCTTTTAAGTTCTTAAATGCATTCTAGCTTATTTACCTTACAAGTCATTTTACAAGCTCTTTACAAGTCTTTTTATACCTGCAAAACTTTGCTTAAGCTCTTTTCAAAAGTTTAAGCTCTTTTCTATTTTTTTAAGCATTCCTTATATGAAAAACTTGGCAAGAATCATGGAGCATGGTGAATTATAGATGGCCATGGGTTAGAGCTTATTGGATAAGCATTAGGATAGATTAGGAGTGATTTGGGTGTTTAAGTTCTTAACCAAAAGCAAAGGGATTTGTAAGTTCTTATATTTCATTTTTAAAGGCTCATTTTCAGAAACTGCTTATTTCTGGCCTATTCCAGTGCTTATCTCTGCTTATTTCATGATCATTTGTGCTTATACTTGCTTAAATTGCTTGTTTGAATGCTACTTATGCTTGAGTTTTAGCTTATAATCTATTTGTTCTCTTTTCATACCATCTGTCTTAATGAGCTCCTTAACTGCTTATATTGGTTTTTCATAAAAAATCTTAAGAATTTTCCAAATTAAATTTAGTATTTTTATTAATTTTTTTAGATTAAAAAATCACTTTTTAATCATAATAAATAATAAAAAAGTCAAAAAAATATAATTCTTTTTTTAAAAATTTTCTTATCATTTAGGACATTAAAAATTATATTTTGCATTTGTAGGGTTAAAAAATTTTAGAATTTGGGTTTTTAAAGCACGGGTTTAGGATCCCGTTATCGTTTTTAGTTTAAATCTTTAATTGCTTTCGTTTTTAGCTTGTTTTTATTTGTTTTTGCATATTATTAGTAGAAATAGAATACAAACCAAATCTTTGATCATTCAAACGCGCGATCACGAACTTAATCACGATTCTCAATTCACGCCTCTCGTCGGGAAACGACCCGGGAAGGTTTTTGGGATTTTACTTTGAATAAAAGTATTTTCCTTCTTAAAACCCTCTTGGAATACTTACTCACTCTTCTTAATTGATATTTTAGGAATTCTTCTTATATATATTATATATATATTAGGAATTTTTTTGACAAATGTGGCTTTACACTCAATGATCACTTGAGTGATATTTGTGGACTTCTCGAGGCTAGGCATCAGCCGTAGCCGAGTACACCATCAACCCCCATTATGATGTAATGTTTGCTAATTAATTAGTATAATAGCATGAACTGTCCCTCTTTGCCATTCCGTTGTGTTTATATAGCGGATTTTTCAAACTCTTTTTAGCCCTTAAAAAAGCCTTTAAATGTCAGAGCCTCTGAACGCTTTTTGGTGTCTAAAAAAATAGTATAACTCTAATAAGTTTTCATTTCAAGGCATACTTGAATTACATTTACTCTTGTTTTTCAATCGCGTGTAGTTCACGTGCCCACCAATATTTGGCGGTTTTATCTTCATGGGATACGCGTACCATCCAGATCCCTTGAGCCCGTGGTATAAACGTTTCAAACCGTATATTTTTACCATTTTTTTACCTTCTTCACAACCATTTTCTCTCTATTTTTCGGCAACCATCATCTTTTCCGGCGATTTCTCCGTTCAACATTTTGTTCTTCTTATCTTTGCATCTTTTTTCCTTTCGTCATGTCGAAATGTAATTTGAAGATCATTCCCTGCTATGTTTCAAATGAGGAGTTTCAAACCTTCATCGATGATTATAAGATTCCACTCTGTTACAATCCGACTCTCCCAACCGCCGATCAAATGGTTGCAAAGGCTCCGACTTGCTTCATCACCCTTTATCTCACTTTTTTCACCATTGGCAACTTGTGTTTGTCGTTCAGTAAATTCTACATTGTTGTGCTTGATCATATTATATGTCGTTCTCATTGATGAACCCGTTTGGAGGAGCCTGCTCGTTCTCACATCTTTTTGCCTTTTCTTATAAGGCTTATGGTGGAGAGGCCACAATGGATCTTTTTAGGTCCTTGTGTATTGTAGGCCTTGTCGGAAACTAGCTAATGGTTTTGGAAAAGAAATGGTTATTTGAATCCTAATTTTTCAGAACTTGAATGACCAATATCTTTGAATGGAATTCCAAATTCAGCTTTGTACATGAATCAATCATTCCTGAAGGATACCATAATGTGTTAAGTGACTTTAAACATGGGTGGGTAATTTTACCAACCCTTTTCTTGTTGTACCATTTGATATTGTCTTCTGCGGCCGTCTTATTCATTACCCTATCGAGGCCCAAACATTTTCCAACCCTATCATGGACCTTGCTAACCAATGCCCATTAGGCAGAGGTTAGTGTGTAATTAATATACACAAACTTTCTTAATTAACATAAAAATGCATTAAATACACATTAAATAAACCTATAAATTGCTATATTTGAACATGATTTTGACTTGAATGAACCCGAATTTAATGTATTTTTATGTTAATTAGGAAAGTTTGTGTATATTAATTGCACACTAAACCTCTGCCCAGTGGGCATTGGTTAGCAAAACCCAAACAAATTTATAAAATCTAGGGGTGCGCAGAAAATCAAAAAAACCGAAAATCGAAAACTAACCGAACCGAAAATAACCAAACCGAACTAATAACCAAACCGAAATCGCCAAAACCGAACCGAACTACTAATTCAGTTCTCGGGTTGGATATGGGTTTGGTACTCCGAACCGAAAACCGAATTTATATAAATAAATATATTTTTTTATATTTATATTGTATATAAATACCACTAAAATGTTATCATAATATAAAAAAACACTTTTTATGTTAATAATAATTTTTTGTTTACTAAAAATCTATGTAATTATTTTTTTTAAATAGTAAAACTCGGGTTATTCTGGTCAACCCGAGAACCGAATCGAATTCAAATTCAGTTTTCGGTTTCGGTTTGGTTGAATCTAGTTCGGTTTAATTCTGTTTTTTTGTGTGGTGGACCCAATTTTTTTTAACCGAACTAACCGAATAACCCGATACCCGAACCGATCAACACCCCTAATAAAAACCAAGGTTTTCAAGATCGAGATCCTACTAGTATCGTTTTCGTTTTTGCAAGATCGAGATCGTAAAGTCAGACCGGGATCATAAGATCCTACTATAATGTTAGTGTTTTAATATTTTTGTAACATTATACAAATCTACAATATTATAAATCATAAACACAAAATTATATTAATGTTTTATAGAAATGTTGTCCTAAATTATGATTATGAAATGTTTAAGAAGATTAACATGTTGTTTTTAAAAATCTACAAAACACAACCCATAAATTTGTAGTAGTTTTTTAGTTTGTGGTTCGAGAAAAGTAAGATCGGATCGGAGTAGATCTTAAGATCCTATAGTCAAGATCGGAATTCTATAAATCTTAAGCATGCAAAGATCCTATGCAGATATAGATAAAAACATTACCCAATAAAACAAGCAAGCTGGTCCAATGAAGAGCCTATGATTTTGATCTACTTAACCCGTATATAAAACTTATATCAATCGCTCCCAAAACTTTATAAAAAAAACCTAGCCCTCTTTCCAACTCCCAATTCACAATCCCAAACACCCAAGAACAAGAATGGTGGAATCCTCCTCCGTCGCGACTTCAGGCGCCTCCCTCCCAACAGCCCCAGACGGCAAAAAACGCCAGAGTCACCTACTTTTACACTAACCCACAATCGTCGAACTACTATTACGGCCAAGGCCCACCCAATAAACCCCACAGAATCCGCATGGCCCACATCTCACATCCACGTACTCCCTCCATCGCAAAATGGAAATAGTCCGACCATACCCAGCCGCCACCACCGACATACGTCGTTTCCATTCCGATGATTATGTCGATTTCTTGTCTTCTGTTGCACCTGACATGATTATTGACCAATACAAAATAACAGGAGTTTGAAGAGGTTTAATGTTGGTGAAGATTGTCCTGTTTTTGATGGGATTTTTGAGTTTTGTCAGGCGAGTGCTGGTGGGAGTATTGGGGCTGCTGTGAAGTTGAATAGACAGGATGCGGATATTGCGATTAATTGGGCGGACGGGTTGCATTCAATTGCCAATAAGAAGCGAAGCCTCGGTTTCTGCTATTCAATTATAATGTCTTGGGATTCTTGAGCTTCTTAAGGTTCACAGGGTATGTATGTAGTATAACGATTTATGCGTTGTTTACTAAAAGTAGGTTTATAGCACTAGTGTTAGTAGTTTGTATCTTTTTTAGGATTATTTTATGTTTTGAAGATATTGTGTTTAGGAGTACGAGTTGGTAATTGTTTTATACAATTGTTTCGTAACGTGAGTGTATAGGTAATTATGAAGTGTAAAATGACGTAAAAGCTAAACTTGTATGTTTGTTAGCCTTTTAGAGAGGAGTGTTGACACATAATTAAAAATCAAATTGCTCGTTGCCAAACAGCTACATATATAATACTGTAGCTGTTTGGCAACGAGCAATTTGATTTTTAATTATGTGTCAACACTCCTCTCTAAAAGGCTAACAAACATACAAGTTTAGCTTTTACGTCATTTTACACTTCATAATTACCTATACACTCACGTTACGAAACAATTGTATAAAACAATTACAACTCGTACTCTAAACACAATAGTCTTCAAAACAATTAAAATATCCTAAAAAAAGATACAAACTACTAACACTAGTGCTATAAACCTACTTTTAGTAAACAACGCATAAATCGTTATACTACATACATACCCTGTGAACCTTAAGAAGCTCAAGAATCCCCAAGACAATATCATTGACATAGCAGAACCCCGAGGCCTCGCTCTTCTTGGCATGATGCAACCCGTCCGCCCAATTAATCGCAATATCCGCATCCTGTCTATTCAACTTCACAGCAGCCCCAATACTCCCACCAGCACTCGCCTGACAAAACTCAAAAATCCCATCAAAAACAGGACAATCTTCACCAACATTAAACCTCTTCAAACTCCTGTTATTAGTATGGTCAATAATCATGTCAGGTGCAACAGAAGACAAGAAATCGACATAATCATCAGAATGGAAACGACGTATGTCGGTGGTGGCGGCTGGGTATGGTCGGACTATTTCCATTTTGCGATGGAGGGAGTAGTGGATGATGAGATTGTGGGCCATGCGGATTCTGTGGGGTTTCATTGGGTGGCCTTGGCCGTAATAGTAGTCGCCGATTGTGGGTTCGTAAAAGTAGGTACTCTGCGTGTTTTGCCGACTGGGGCTGTTTGGAGGAGGCGCCTGAAAGTCGCGATGGAGGAGGATTCCACCATTCTTGTTCTTGGGTTGTTTGGGATTGTGAATTGGAGTTGGAAAGAGGGCTAGTTTTTTTATAAAGTTTTGGAGTCGATTGTATAATTCTTTATATACGGTTAAGTAGATCAAAATCAAAGGCTCCTTCCAATGGACCAGCTATCTTCGTTTTTATTGGGTAATGTTTTTATCTATATCTGCATAGGATCTTTGCATGCTTAAGATCTTATAGAATTCCGATCTTGACTATAAGATCTTAAGATCTACTCCGATCCGATCTTACTTTTCTCGAACCACAAACTAAAAAACTACTACAAATTTATGGGTTGTGTTTTGTAGAATTTTAAAAACAACATGTTATCTTTCTTAAACATTTCATAATCATAATTTAGGACAACATTTCTATAAAACATTAATATAATTTTGTGTTTATGATTTATAATACGTGTAGATTTGTATAATGTTACAAAAATATTAAAACACTAACATTATAGTAGGATCTTATGATCCCGGTCTGACTTTACGATCTCGATCTTGCAAAAACGAAAATGATACTAGGTAGGATCTCGATCATGAAAACCTTGGTTTTTATTAGGGGTGTTGATCGGTTCGGGTATCGGGTTATTCGGTTAGTTCGGTTAAAAAAAATTGGGTCCACCCAAAAACCGAATCAAACCGAACTAGAATTCAACCAAACCGAACCGAAAACTGAATTTGAATTCGATTCGGTTCTCGGGTTGACCAGAATAACCCGAGTTTTACTATTTAAAAAAAATAATTACATAGATTTTTAGTAAACAAAAAATTATTATTAACATAAAAAGTGGTTTTTTATATTATGATAACATTTTAGTGGTATTTATATACAATATAAATATAAAAAAATATATTTATTTATATAAATTCGGTTTTCGGTTCGGAGTACCAAACCCATATCCAACCCGAGAACTGAATTAGTAGTTCGGTTCGGTTTTGGCGATTTCGGTTTGGTTATTAGTTCGGTTTGGTTATTTTCGGTTCGGTTAGTTTTCGATTTTCGGTTTTTTTGATTTTCTGCGCACCCCTAGATTTTATAAATTTGTTTGGGTTTTGCTAACCAATGCCCACTGGGCAGAGGTTAGTGTGCAATTAATATACACAAATTTTCCTAATTAACATAAAAATACATTAAATTCGGGTCATTCAAGTCAAATCATTTACAAAATATAGCATATTTATAGTTATTTAATGTGTATTTAATCGCATTTTTATGTTTAATTCAGAAGTTTGTTATATTAATTCAACACGAACC
Organism: Tanacetum coccineum; assembly: GCA_026074375.1. Lineage (NCBI taxonomy): Eukaryota > Viridiplantae > Streptophyta > Magnoliopsida > Asterales > Asteraceae > Tanacetum > Tanacetum coccineum. The sequence goes on along the minus strand of BQNB010159862.1, from coordinate 2,032 downwards.
TCTGCCTAATGTGCAATTGTTGGCATGAAGGTCCAAGATAGGGATGAAAATGTTTGGCCCCTCGATAGGGTTATGAATAAGACGGCCGCAAAGACAATACAAATGGAACAACAATAAAAGGGTTGGTAAAATTACCCCACCCATGTTTAAAGTCACTTTAACACAATATAGTATCCTTCAGAGAATGATTGATCATTACAAACTAAAAAAAATTGGAATTCCATTCAAAGATATTGGTCAATCAAGTCTGAAAAATTAGTATTCAATAACCATTTCCTTTTTCCAAAACCATTAGCTATTTCCGACAAGGCCTACAAAACACAATGACCCTAAAAAGATCCACTGTGGCCTCCCACCATAAGCCTTATAAGAAAAAAAAAAAAAAGGCAAAAGAAGTGAACAGCGGCCCAAACTGTTCATCCAATGAGAACTACATAGTAATAGTTATCAAGCACAACAATGTAGAATTTACTGAACGACAAACACAAGTTGCCAATGGTGAAAAAAGTGAGATAAAGGGTGATGAAGCAAGTCGGAGCCTTTGCAACCATTTGATCGGCGGTTGGGAGAGTCGGATTGTAACAGAGTGGAATCTTATAATCATCGATGAAGGTTTGAAACTCCTCATTTGAAACATAGCAGGGAATGATCTTCAAATTACATTTCGACATGACGAAAGGAAAAAAGATGCAAAGATAAGAAGAACAAAATGTTGAACGGAGAAATCGCCGTAAAAGATTATGATGCCCGACAAATAGAGAGAAAATGGTTGTTGGAAGAAAGGTAAAAAAATGGTAAAAATATACGAGTTGAAACTTTATACCACTGGCTCAAGGATCTGTATTGGTAACGCGTATCCATGAGATAAACCGCCATAAATATTGGGTGGGCACGTGAACTACACGCGATTGAAAACAAGAGTAAATGTAATCAAGTATGCCTTGAAAAAGAAAATTATTAGGCACCAAAACCCTCCTTATACCTCTCTTATAGTTTGTAATCTAAAGGTGAGCCGAATTCACAAGTGACACAACGGTTTCTTTTTGTTGTTTTTAATTTTTTTTTTGGTATTTTGATTACTTGATAAAAATAAAATATTCACAAATGAAAGCGATAAATTCACGAGGAAGAGTCTTCAAACACTAATCTTCAAACGTAAACTTGATAATTGCACACACATCCCCGGCAGCGGCGCCAAAAATTGATTTGGTTCTTTAGTATATATAATATATAAGTAATATATATAACTAAATATCAATTAAAATGAGAGAGTAAGTATTCTGTAAGGCTTCTATAGAAGGGAGATTACTTTTGACCATAGTAATATCCAAAACCTTCCCGAGTCGTTTCCTGACGAGGCGTGAATTGAGAATCGAGTTTAAGTTCGTGATCGAGTGTTTGAATGATTCAATGATTTTTTTGAATTCTATTTCAACAAATAAGATGCAAAAACAAGTAAAAGCAAGCCTAAAACGAAGGCAATTAAAGTTAAAACACGAAAAACGATAACGGGATCTAAACCCGAGCTTTAAAAACCTAAACTATCAAATTTTAACCCTACAAAAGCAAATTTAATTTTTAAAGGTCCTAAATGATAAAAGAAAATTTTAAAAAAAAGAATTATATTTTTTTGACTTTTATTTTATTTATTATGAATTAAAAACTGATTTAATCTAAAAAATTAATTAAAAATACTAAACTAATTTTCAAAATTCTAAAAAAATTACAGAAATTACTTTAAACTATGAAGATCCTAAGAAAAATAAATTGGGTTTAATAGCTTATTGGAATAAGCTAGAAATAAGCTAAAAGGGCTATTAAGCTTAAAGGCTAAAAAGGGTTAAAAGAAAAATGGCTTGAATGTATAAACGAAAAAGACCCCAGGGCAGTTGATGAGTGTGTGGTGTGTTAAGGTGTTGGCTATGAAAGGGGGAGGTTACAGGTTCGACCCCAGTGACCTCTTTTTTTTTACAAAACATTTTTTTTGGTTTTCTTTTTAAAAAGCTAAAATATAAGCAAAAATAACAAACTT